>CM056599.1:42930572-43155192 GCA_029721355.1 Tegillarca granosa | reverse complement strand
TGATAATGATATTGTCCTTTTTTTTTGTCATTAATGGAATTTTTCACTGAATTTAATCATCAAAATAATTGATTTCATTTCATCTAAATTGAATATATTACATTTTTTTACTTTTAGTATTTTTATTTATATTCTAAAAATAAACATAGTATTATTGGGAAAAATTTTACTTTTAGTAACCAAAAACTTTATTTACTATAACTTATGTATAATTATTATTGTTTATTATCGTAATGTGCCATACATAACTTTATTGATAGCCAATTTTATTCTGAATTTATTATCCTCAGATTGAAGTATCTAGCCAAGTTTTATAAAGTATTAGGAATAGTTAAGCACAAGATGAAAATAAAACAGTTTGTTGCCAAAGATTGTACGAGTGACAGAATGATGCAGCTAGCTTGACATGTATTGCTTCTTCATTCATTCATTCAGTCATCATGATCATGATTTTGTTTTAAATGACCACATTTTATGTTCTTATTTGGTGATCTCAGTTATAATGTGTCGGTATCCTTTCTTTCATTTACATGCTTATAATTTTATAATTTCATTTTAAGCATGCATATATATATATATGGTGTATATGAAAGTTCTTGTGGTGATTTTTTTAGCAAAATTTATAACTACATGTACAATTTTTTTTTTTTAGTATTTTTTTAAAATCTAAGAAAGTAGCTTCACTCATTCTTCCATGTACATTTAGTACATATGGGGTAGGACTTGAATGAACATATGTTTGAATAAGATGTAAAGGGAAGTAAGCATTTAGAAACTTGAAAGTGAAAGTTATCCATGTTGCTAAAGTAAACAGCTTCTATTTAAAAACAGACAGAAATATTACATTTTATCATTTTTAGCATAATTGAACAAAAAAAATATTAAGTTTCATTGGAAATTGGGAACATTTTAATTTTAATGTTATGATAAAATTTTTATATTTAATTTTTAAAATTTATTCACTCTATGAATTTCTATGCAGTCGAATCGAGAAGACCATACTTATTTGAGGAAACTGGACCATTGAAGTCAATACATTGAGTTGAGTTTATTGTTGGGTCAGATGAAAGATTAATTGATTATTTTATTATATAATCAATTCTTTTAATTATTTTACTGATTGATAGTCATTATGAAACTAATTTGATTTTTTATCATTAAATTGTCATTTTTATTTTGTATTCCATGAATTTTAAATGTGGAATTATGAATCTACAATTTTTTTTCTCATTATTTTTATTATTATTATTAATAATGATTCTAAGATGATATTTAATCTGTCTATTGTGCTACTTTATGTTATTATTATGAATAATAAGTATACCTTTCTTATGTCATAAATTCTACAAAATAAGTGTTCTTATTATCTCCCTTATAATTCCCATATTCTTTATCCCAGATTTGATTTTCAATCTAATTTTAAGAAATTGAAAAGTTGTTACTTTCTGAAGGTTCTTGTTTATTAAAATATATATTTAAGAGTGCACACACACACACCCACACACACACACACACACACACACAATTTGATTTTTTGGTAGAGCAAGCCTGGCAAGATTCTGGTGGAAGGTTGCCAAATGTTGGGGAACTGATATCATTTTGCTATGATAAAATCATAATCCCTTTATTGATACAAGCATTTAGGGACTTTCATCAATTGATATTCCTCTGTAATGATGATTTGAATGTTTTAAAGTTCACATTTTTATTCTGTTTTTACAGATTTTGTGTTTATTAAGTACTTGAAGAACAAGTACAAATATGATGGATAAAATACTAGAAAACATACACTTAAATTTTCTGGATTTAATTTTTTCCCCTGTTTTTCTAAGTGTAAAAGCTCATTGCAGTACAATGGAATTATTATAGATTATTTCATTTTGTTTATGTATTTGTTGTAAATCTTATTTTTCATTTATAGCATGAATAAAACAACCATTTATAATGAAAATATTGCCTTTGTCTTCTTTCTACTTGTTTGTAGTACAAAACCATCCATGATCTTATGTGTTTTTGAAGCATTAATACAAAATCAATTGCCAATATATTTCCTTTCTTTGCTTCAAAATACATATATAAGAATTCTGACAATATGAATTGCTTAGCAGCCACTTTTATTAATTTTTCCCACCACCGAAAATTTAGCACTTAAGTTATGTTGAAAACATAGTCCTTATAAAAAAAGCATCGGATCAACTTACAGTACTAACAATGTGTAAAGGATATACATGGCTACAAATAATGGTCCCTGCTCCTTGCCACAAGCCAGTTTTTTCTGTCTTGTGCAGGATTTTGAAAATTTGGTTATATTTTAGAATCCTGCACATAACACATTTACCAAGGTTTGTTGGTTTTCTCTGCGTACTCCGGCTTCCCCCCGCGGTCCCAGACTTAATGTATTTAAAGGAATCTTGGCTGGGCTTAATAGAACATTACATACATTACTCTTCTTCACCTCTCTCATTGTCGTAAGCACATAGCACTAATATCTCTCCGCGCCTTCTGCCATCGATGTGTTGATTCATTGTTGAATGACGAAGATTCAACCTTACAGAACTACATGTCGGCATTGATGTCTTGCCAATAAACAATATGAAGATAAAATCGTTTGTACTCGCGGTATGTTATAAAATGCGATAGGAGATTGGCTTCCTGTAGAAAACTTAAAATTAGAATCTGATATTTACTTAAGATATCTTGGAGATTCCCGATTGCACTTAATTATTTATATCTATCACCATGGCGTCATCTTTCAGTTTCTAAGTTCGTAATTAACTGTCTTTACGTACACAGCCAACAAACTTTGAAAACAAATTTTCTAGAAACCAAAGCCATAGTCTTTAATGTAAACTAAACAGTTTTCCAGATGCAACTTTGATTGGAGATATTCATCTAGTCTGCTATTATGGGATCTTTTACATTCCTAAGTGCATTTCGAAATAAAGTTATTTATATGAACATATTTAGCATTAAAATTTTTGAAATACGGACGTTCACAAAACGTATGTTATTTTTACAATAGCACCATTGACTTCATAAGTTTTATCATATTCCCAAAGTCGAATATGGCGCGAGTCCAATGACCTTTATCAAAACGGCTTAATTACACCAGTCCTGATCACATAACATCTGTTATTAAATTTGGCTTCAATCAAATCATCTAATGTTATTTTTAATGTAAATAAACACATTTTGATCTACAGAAAATCATTTTGATCAAGTATTTGTACTTTAGATACATTTCTGATTTATCTAATTGGATTTCTCTTACGTAACATCTAAATATTTGATTTCTTTTACGATATTGAGGTATCCAAATTACTTCACACGCAAAGTTGTCTACACGATGTAAATCCTGACATTTAGAGTTCTCGTTTCAATGCAATAAATAACAGACGTCATTTGAAAACAACTTTTTACGTAATTATTTGTAGGATATGCGAAGGGTGTAACCAACAACGCAAAGATTACAAAAGGATTGTGTTGCTTAGCAACATAATGAGTTAACATAGCAATAAGAGCTCGGGGCTTTTTTGTGTTAAACCAGTAAAACGAAGAATAAATTCGCAATGTTCAAATTTAACTGAAAGAGGCACGCAATATTAACATTTAGTTGACGATTTCATAGTACTGAATGGTAAGGTTGCAATGAACGTGGTTGTAATCAAAGCTACAAATTAAGCACAAAAACACACGACAACAAATCTTAACAACAACAACAACAACACAGAACACAGTAACAAGAAACAACACAATAACAAAACATGCAAACTCAACATACAGCATTAACTACCTACCAATTGAGAACTCACCGCATCAACAACACAACAATACACTACATGCAACGACAACTCCAACATGCAACAAAATTACTATAAAGCATTCAACACCAACTTAGCAACACCCGGAACACAACAACAAGAAACAACACAATAACCACGACATGCATCGTCAACATGCAACATTAAAACAAAAAAAAAAACAACTCGCCACATAAACAACACAGCAATATCACAGTACACACAACGACATCTCCAACGCCCAACAATTTTACTAAACAGCATTCAACAACAACAACACACAGAAAGCAACAACAAGAAACAACACAATAACACTACATGCAACGGGAACTTCAACACGCAACAATATTACAAAAAACCATTCAACAATTCAACTAGCGCAACTACAAGAAACAACACAATAACAACGATACGCAACGTTAACATGCAACATTAACACACAATAAACAACTTACCACATCAACAACCCACAACAATATCACGAAACACGCAACGACAACTCCAACACGCAACAATATTACTAAAAAGCATTCAACAACATACAATAAAATAAACAATAGCGCAAAAAAAAAAGACTCACTAAATGTATACCGAAATTTATAGATCTTCCTTTTTTAAACTTGCACCGGACTTTATAAATGTTTTGGCTTTGGTTCAACTACTTTAATAGAACCCTAACCATCCCGATCATTTTGAACCCAATAATTCTCTAAATACACTTTAACTTAAAAACTTAATACCCTACGTCTGATTATTTATTTGTTCATTCAATAGTTTAGTTTCGGCAAATCGTTCCCTTATGATGACTCTTTCTAACCATGTTTATCTACATGTATAACAATGAGACTGGAAACAAGACATGATATAAAAGAGTGTAACAGATTCTAGGTAAATGCAATATGATATATACCATATTAAATACAACTTTATATGCATTTGAGTTGTTTTTTGTCAGCTTTTATGAGCAAAATTATTACATGGTTAAATACAGTTAACATTTAAACTGTCTTTCATATGTACCTTCAGTTTTTTATTCCCATGTAATCTTCATTCCAAATAAACATTTGACATGCAATAAGTCGACTTCTATTTCAATTTATAAGATAACCATGGAAACGAATGTATCCTGAATGTAGCATTTTTTATCAACTCAGTAAGAAATAATAACAATCAATTGTTTAAACTAAAATATAAATTAATAAATAAATGAAGGGGGGTTATGACCAGCTAAGATTATGTAACTCGCGTATATCAAACTAACAGATTTAAAATGATGGGGTAAACTGGAACATCTATATAAAAACCTTGCCATCGGTCAGTAGGGTGCTAAAACTTGCCTATTCTTTAAACTATGTGTTTATTGGCACAAAACGTTCGAACCACGTATATAGATAGCACTTTGTCGATGGTTCTCAGATTTCACCCACCATTCCAGACCTGACCGCGTCGAAAGAATATTTACTGGGGCATAAAACGCAATTATTCAACTCTAAACTTCATTTCATTGTTGATTTAAATGGGCTAAAAATTTCTTTAATATTGCGACATAATCTCATTCCGGTTGCTTTTTTACGTAGTCTAACTGAATTGGTGAAATTAAACTCTATTTTTAATTTATTTCTAGATTATAAAAATAGAGTTAAAAGAATCATTATTATATTACAAAACTATGCGATCAATAGAGCACTATATGTACCCACAATCGTTGTTTGCAACAATACAAGTGACGTCATATCCGCCAAACATCCCAGTTTGATCGAATCCGTAGTCATGTTTGCAACAATAAAGTTGACGTCATTTCCGCCCAGCATCCTTGCATGACAACGATTAAAATTGATAGTTGCATACAGCAAAAAAGTGTAAAAACTGTTTTACTTCAAAATGCCAAAGAATCGGAGGAAAAGTGGAAAAAGAAAGCGGTAAGTTTTAGCTGTACATTCTTTTTTTTAAATAGCGTATAAAAACTCAAAAAAAATCTTAATAAATGAGATCAAATGATGCGATATTGTTACTCCGTTCCTTTTTATCTTTGGAGTCATAATCTTGATTTGTATGCAAGGAAATAAAAAAATATTAAAGTAATTTAACGACGTGAAATAATCAGATAAAAGAATAAAAATTACCAGTGCAATAAATAAAATAAATAAATAGATAGATAAATAGATAAATAAATAAATGTACGGAAAAGTTAATGTAATTAAATAAATAATTATATTGGAATTCTCAGGTTACAAACAATTAAAATTAATCTAACGTGTTGAGCATGTTTGATTAGCAGTTTTATTCAGAGAGGTTTAGCCTGTGTGTTTAGTTAAAATCAGAAATGTTTTTTAATTACGATATCGCATTTTATTGTAGTCTAAGACAGTTTTTCGGTAAATGTACGAGTCCTGAGACAAGAAGTCCGGATATCGACAATGCTACACAGAACTGTCATAGTCCGGATATCGACAATGCTACACAGAACTGTCATAGTCCAGATATCGACAATGCTTCGCAGAAATGTCATAGTCCAGATATCGACGATGCTGCACAGAACTGTTATAGTCCGGATACACAGAAATGTCATAGTCCAGATATCGACAATGCTTCACAGAAATGTCATAGACTAGATATCGACAATGCTACACAGAACTGTTATAGTCCAGATATCGACAATGCTTCGCAGAAATGTCATAGTCCAGATATCGACGATGCTACACAGAACTGTTATAGTCCGGATACACAGAAATGTCATAGTCCAGATATCGACAATGCTACACAGAAATGTCATAGACCAGATATCGACAATGCTACACAGAACTGTTATAGTCCGGATACACAGAACTGTCATAGTCCGGATATCGACAATGCTTCGCAGAACTGTAAAGGTATATATTAGAGATAAAGTTGTAAATGAACAATCCATTCCAGGTAATAAAAAATCTTAGTTGATTTAAATTAAACTTAAAATTCTTGAACGAATCAGTTTAAATAAAAAGGAAGGGCAGCGATCAAAAATAAAAAGAAATTTATATAGCTACAACAATATAAAAGTGCCATATATACATATTTTTTAAATTTAATGAAATATCTAAAACTTTATACTTGTTATATAACAATATCTTTTTTTAACTTTTGTTGTTATGTAGTTGATATTTCATTCATCTTTAGTTCAGAAGTCTTAACAATGCCAAAACTAATCCTCGCACGTTTAGACAAAAAAGTACTACTAAACAAGAGCTTATTCTTTTAAAGTATTCGTTATGTTTCTTTCTTTCTTTTCCATTTATTTATTTATTTATTATAATTTTTATTTATTTATTTATATATTTTATTTTATTATTTATTTATTTATTTATTCATTTTTTTGACCAACGGAAAGATAAAGGGAGAAGGCTTAAACACTATTTCATTGTTCTAACACACTCATAGTAACATGGGTTTTATATAAAAAAAAAAGTGCGTAGTTTTAGGACAAACCACAGAAGCTGGGTGTCAAAAACATCAACAGTTGAGTCAATTAATTCATAGGTTCTTTTTTATTTTTATTAACAGATGTTGAACATATTTCTACAATAAAAAGTTATTCTGGTGAATACATAAAAAATATTCCAGAATATAATTCAGACGTGGCTGAACAGAACAGATCCCATTATATCACAATCACTCCACAGCAAAAAGTATCGGCTGGAAAGAACGAATATAATTCAAATGGATATGACAAAAATATTGTGGAACATAGACCATTTGATGTGGTACAGAGAAGGTAAGGATGCAGAGAGAGAGAGAGAGAGAGAGAGAGAGAGAGAGAGAGAGAGAGAGAGTATTTATGAATAATTTCTAACTATTAGAAGAGATCAAGTAGTTCATGAACATATAACGAGGCTACATTGTACATATAATATTTTTTCCAACATTATATTCTCAATTTACCTCCATGCGTTTTATTCCCCATTTTTTCAGCCTATACACTCCTTCAAAATACATCTTCTGTGTTGTCTTAAAACCATGCCGCTGTGGTAGCCTTTATGTTCATCATGAAATCTTGCCAACTGCAAAACGGATATAATTTACTAGGGACTAAATATGGACTCTAGGGAGGACGATTTCGTTGCAGGCTTTTATTTATTTATTTATTTATTTATTTAT
Organism: Tegillarca granosa; assembly: GCA_029721355.1. Taxonomy (NCBI): domain Eukaryota; kingdom Metazoa; phylum Mollusca; class Bivalvia; order Arcoida; family Arcidae; genus Tegillarca; species Tegillarca granosa. The sequence goes on along the minus strand of CM056599.1, from coordinate 43,147,261 downwards.
TTATTTATTTATTTATTGAAGATTTATGAAAACAGTAATGGTGCCAAAACTTGCATATATGAGTAAAATAGCTATGTTGTAAATTCCAATTCGACGATCATTCAATTCGTGTAAATCAAGTTTTGTACATCGTTTCGTGTTAAGGATTTATTGTCCAACGCCATCTTATCTTGTAAGTGTGGCTACTATATATCTTGTGCGTCGAATCCTGTGGCTACTGCCTGTGTCGATCTTATCTTGTACGTCACATTGTGTGGATACTGACAGTGTTTATCTTGAACGTTGAATCGTGTGGCTACTGCCAGTGTTGATCTTGTGCGTCAAATCCTGTGGCTACTGTCAGTGTCGATCTGATCTTGTACGTCATATTGTGTGGCTACTGACAGTGTTTATCTTGAACGTTGAATCGTGTGGCTACTGTCAATTTTGATCTCGTGCATCGAATCATGTGGCTACTGCCAGTGTTAATCTATCAGTACGTTAAATCATGTGGCTACTGCCAGTGTTGATCTTGTGCGTCGAATCATGTGGCTACTGTCAGTGTTAAACTTATCTTGTACGTTGAATCATGTGGCTACTGCCAGTGTTGATCTTGTACGTCCAATCCTGTGGCTATTGTCAGTGTCGATCTTATCTTGTACGTCATATTGGCTACTGCTAGTGTTTATCTTGAACGTTGAATCGTGTGGCTACTGCCAGTGTTGATCTTGTGCGTCGAATCATGTAGCTTCTACTAGTGTTAAACTTATATTGTACGTTGAATCATGTGGCTACTACCAGTGTACATCGTGTTGTATTAAGGTTGTATTGCAAATTGCATTGTGAGTTTACTGCCAATGTCTTTACGTTGTATCGTGTGGCTACTGCCAGTGTTAATCTTGTAGGTCGTGTTAATGTTGGAAAATCAACACTAAACGAATAAAAAGAGAAAAAAACATGTAAAAATAAACATAATTTTTTTAGAACTACATCTGGCTTCGGTGAAATGGAAATCACTAGCAGAGAAGATGACAGCACAACAATTGGTGCCTGCTCACCATCTCTAGTGGGTATTGATGAACGAATGGGCACCACATCAAACAAAGAAGATGGTAGCATATCAATTGGTGCCTGCTCACCATCTCCAGTGGGTATTGATATCACAGCAAACAAAGAAGATGATAACACATCAATTGGTGCCTGCTCATTATCAAACGCAGAAGAACAAATAATAGAAAAACATAGTGCTATGTCAGATGATGGTGAAAACAGCAATGGTAGGTTAATTATATTAAGTGGTTCTGATAGCAATTTATCGTTTGTCCGAAATCGGAATACAAAATAAATAATACATCATGTCAAACATTTTTGTAAATAAAAAAAGGGGAAAAAGGCTCGGAAAAGAACTAAATTCAAAGAATTCCGTCACTTTATTTATTCGTGTATTCTCACAAACGTATATTTACTGTATGTATTTTTATTACAGTCTAATTTAGATGCGCCTGTTGTTTCAAGAACCGTTTTGATTTCAATTTTCTATTTGATGTATTTTACAGATTCCAGAAAACAAAAAGATGTTGACTTTACAGCAAATCCATCTTCAAAGACCGGTCTATATATTGACCCAATGGTGCTGGACAGTCAAAAAGAGTAAGTTATATTTTAAAACATATGGAATTGAGATGTTTACAGCTTGAAGCGTAAACAACTCATTGTTTTCATTTGGCACATCTTCCGACAAAACATCACATTTTTATTCTATGTCTCTTCATTTTACATACAATTATTTTACATCACAATAATACGGGATTCTGAAACAAGAGAAGTATTTTCTTATGTAAATCAGTCTCCCTATCTATAATTACAATCATCAATGACCAATGATATAATAAAGATTATAAGTATCTATTTTTATAGCAACAAAAATAATAAATAAATGATATTTAAAAAAGGAAAGAAGAAAAAGAGATAAGAAAAGAACATTTTTTAAAAGTATGATAACTGTAGAGTAATAATTATTATTTATTTATTTATTTATTTTAAATCTTTTTATTCTGCAAAAATTACATACCTTCACACAAATGTGTGAGTAACTTATACATGCATTTATAATGGAAGGAGAAGAAACTAAGTATAACAATATATGACATGTATTTACAAGTAATAGTAAGTTACGTCTCCTTTAACTGATATTAAGGCGGTCAATTCTGTCTCAAAACCCCTGCGCCACGTGTCATGTTGATACAATTGTTCTGTTTAGAAATAATTTGCAAAAAAAAAAAAAAAAAATTATATTTTTTAAATTGTAGGATTCTCCTCAATATGAAAACCCTCATAGAGCAAAATTTGAAAAAAATAAAGGATATGAGAAAACAAAAAGCCCATCTAAACATAACAGTACAGAAAGCAGAGCTAAAACTGGACAGAGCAAAGAAAAGCAACGATGAGATGAATCTCAAAATTACATCACTTAAAACAGACTTCTGGAAGGAAGCAAAAAAATTTCCCGCCATAGTATCTCTGAAACGTGACAAATTTGACAATCTAAAACCAAAAAATAAACAAGATTTAGTAGAACTTCTTAACACCATGAAAAGAAAAGAAAACTTACTGAAAGAGGTTATACCAAAACTAACAAAAGAGAATGCTTTAACAAGGTCTTGGGGCCTCACTGTACCAGCATTTATACTATCCCCACTGATCGAACAATTAAATGTACAGTTTGAGGCAGAGTTTGGGACACGCTTCGAAATAAAAGAACTAAAGCCTGGAATTTATTTTAAACATCCATTTACAAGAATTACTCATTATATTCCTGAAGAAAAGGTCGAAGAATTCAAAATAAAACAACACTACCTTTATTACAACTGCCAATGTTTTATAAAGGGGAATGATGCTAGAAAAATTGATCAGCAAAATGAAGAGGTAAATTTGTACGATGAAAAGAAACTTTACCAGGTGGAGTCCAAAGAGAAAGACAGCGATAAACAACCATTTGATTTTGATAATGATTTAAATAAAAGAAAGACATCAAGTAATGGCACAAGCTTAATTATGAAACGTTATGATGTTACAGAGACGAAAAATAAGCAAGAAAACACAATGGCGGATGATCTTCAAACAAAGATGAGTACGTATTCTGCTGATAAAATAGTTCGGACGAAAAACCAAACGCCTTTAAGGAACACAAGAAAGCCAATTGTAGAGTCAAAGGTAAAGATTGATAAAGCCAAAATTCAAATGATGATAAATTCAACACCAAGAAGAAGCAGCGATGGAGATAAAATAAGAACAAGTAGATGTAGTGAAGAAATAGCAGTGAATAACAATGAAAAGAGAAAAATGGACCAGAAAAACATCAAAGTTGATAAGACCATACTAGAAAGAGTAGAGAAGCTTCGTGAACAAGGGAAAGACGTATATATAAAAACAACAAGAGACAAGAGCTTTATCTATATCAAGCATGCTGTTTCACAAGTCACTGCAACAGGGAGTGACCTAATTAGAAATAAAAATGGTAACGTTGCTACCAGTGTTACAAAAAGAAGTAAACCAAAAACTGATATAATGGTTGTGCAAAGGCCACCGTCTGCTCCTATTACATTTGCTGCTAGGAAGAGTATCCCTACCACTTACAATTCAAATTCAAAAAACCATTTCTCGTTGGCTCAATGTTAATACAAAACCAGTAGCTGTGAAAGGTAAAACAAAAATACCGTTGTATATCAGACCAAACATGGCTAACAAGACACCTACACCAAGAAGACAACCAATCAGCAACGTACCTCAACCACATATTCACTTAGAAGAGAAACGATCAAACCATGGTGTGATTCAGAGGAAAGGCAAACTATGTGGATCAGATTCTACAGTTACTGATGTACTGAATAATGAAGCCATAGTAGACCTTGATAAATATAACATGGACCAAGAAATTCCAAGTCCAAAGGAAAGTACAGCTAAAAATGTGCAGATGTCCCTAAAAACACCAAGTAAGCCTCCTAAAGTGTATCAAAAATCGCTTAAATCTCTCATACCTATTTCTGTTCGTTATATGAAAGAAAGGGACCAAAGCAGAGGCGTGTCTACAAAACCAACGCCTTATAATTATATTATTAACAAACTTATTAATGAATATTTACCGCTTGATATAGAAGAAAACAATGCATTGATAATCCAGAAGATATTGAGAACAAACCTGGAAACAATCACCATTCCATGATTCCCATAAAAGAAAATGAAAAGCTGAAAACAAAAGGAAAAATAAAAACCAAAGACAAAGTTGAAAACAGAAAAAGTTTATTCGTACAAGAAAGTGACAATGTCATCTTAAAGAAACCAAGAAACATTGTTTTACTTCCATCCATTAAGCCGGCATCAAGTCCTACAAACCGAGCCAGAACAAGGACAGAAAGGTGTAAATCTAACAAGACAAACAACATAGATCACTGTAACAACGATAGTTTGTGTGCTAATGGTAGTACACTGAATGTCAGGAATTCCGTGTCAGTTACAGTACCACAGAAATCTGCCGCGGACGCCAGATTGTCTGGAAAATTGTTGACAAAAACAAACTGCAACTTCTTACCGAGTCGTCAAGGAAAAAAAGTTGAAAAATATGAAATGGTACCTCATCCACCAGAGTCGCCAAAAACCAGATTGTCTGGAAAATTGAAAACAACAAACTGCAACCTCTTAACGCGTCTTGAAGAAAGCAGAGATGAAAAGAATGAAATGGTACCTCATCCACTAAAGTCACCAAAAGACGGGAGTAATCGCAGAATAAGAAGAAACGTACGAGCTCCAAAAGGTATTAACATTAGATCCATTAATTCAAAGTTTTCCAATGATACTGATGGACAGTCTGTTGAAGCATTGAAACAGAGAATTCAGTACACTGCAAATAATAATAACCATTCACTGGATGAATCAAGTATAGAATTTGTGAAACAATCCAATAATAAAGACTTGGTTAAAATTATGTCAATTATTGTTTTGTTAGACAATGTAATTTTTGCACAAATGTTTTATTTGGACAGTTTAAATTATTTCTGCCACATAATAGAAACCAAAAGAATAAAATGGTTAACAATATGATAATTTTTGAGGATAGAAAAAAAATATTTTATAATATATCTTGAATTTTAATGTATTTTGTCCATTTTTTACTTGTTTAATATGGAATAATATAAACCTACCTTTAAAGATAAAATACTTTGTTATAGTTATATTAATCTTTAACGACAGTTTGCATTTTTGTAGCCTTTAATTTTTTTTCAAATGCACAAAATTTACCTATGAATGAATTGGGTTTTAATAGCAGCTAAGGATTTTAAAGCATGTTCATATTATCTGATGCAACATTGAAAAAGTATTATGTTCAATATTTAACAATTGAACAGCATAGCTATGGCAGTTATTGGATTATGAATGCGATAGCTTTGCCAGACAAACTGAATAACGCGCGTCCAGACTCGTCAATGTGAAAGTCAATTATGACTGTGGTTTTAACTGGTGGTGAAATTCAATAGCTCAAGAAATAAAATTTATAGAACAGATGGTACCATACACACTTTTTCAGTATTACGGGAGAAATTAAGGTACTTTTAAGATAATTGGAAATTTCCGTTGTGTATTTAATTCAATGTATATTTTAAAATTAATAATTTTTCTTTTTCAGGTTGTGTTGTTGTTTTGCTATGAAACTTCTTAGAAAAGTAGTCCAGAGAGTGAAATATTCATACGCATAGTGTAATGATCATGTGATCAATGTCAGTTATTGCCCGTATTTGCCACATGTCTCAAACATGTTTATATAGTAAAGTTGCAAAGCAATTGTAAATATAGTTATATGACAAACACAAGCATAATTATACAACCAAAGCTCCGCTCTAGTCTAGAAAGGTTACATATACCTGAAATATTTATTTCTTTTTATTTGCTATACTAGGACCGTTTAGTTGCCAAAATATAAAACATATATTTTTATTGAAGATTTCATAGTGAACAAGTTAGATAAACTGATGATGGCTAGCCTATATAGTAATTAACAACCCATTATTGATACAATACAAAAAATCTGACTCACCAATAAACTAACAAAAATGAAATAATTTGAAAAATACCTGCAATACATGTATATAGAAAGTTTTCAAATATGAAAATACTGAGTTAAAATGTGCACATGCAACTATTCTGAATACAATTAGTTAACTAAATGGATTACTACATTTGGCTTTGGAAATATATAACAGATTTTAGGTACCTTTTTCAGTACTTCTGCAACCCGTAGGTAGTTTTGCGCATGGGTAGACGATGGAACATCGGGTAGGGTCGATGATATGCGAATCTTGTAAGGGCTTGCCGTCGATAGAGATTTCTCCAGCATTGTCTCACTTGGACGAGATTGAACCCTTTTCGTATCAAAAAGTTCATCAGTCCTTGGGCTTTCGATAAAAATTTCTTGGGAATGACCGCATCCAGGACGACTTTGAAATTTAACTGCTCTCGGTCTGTTATTGTTGATGGTTCACCGTGTTCAGTCACCTTGGATATTAAATCACGATATACCCTTGCTTTCGAAACGTCAAAGGTTCCGACAGTATCACGAATCTTTTATGCTGTTTTCTGACAAAAATGTTTTCAAATCTCTCTCTCTCTCTCTCTCTCTCTCTCTCTCTCTCTCTCTCTCTCTCTCTCTCTCTCTCTCTCCTTAAATTCCTTCAAGATGATGTTTTCAGACATTTTTTTCAAACCAATCTTACCACATTCTCTGTTCTTTAACTCTCCTTGAACAACGAAACACCTTGTCTTATCAATCAAACTCAAAAGGAACCGACAATCCCTTTCTTTTAAATCTAGAATTTATTTATGAATGGTGCATTTCACTCAACAACTACATGCCTTTTACATATTTCTGTACAGGATGTTCAGATAGAGTAAGTAGATAGACATATGGATATTGTATATTGATTACCAAATTAAACTTAACATACATAAACATTTAGTTTGCAGTTAAATTGAAGTATTGTACATTTTTTGCTTGAAGAATATTTAAGTTTTAACGATTTAATAAAAGATTTACATTTACAACAACGAAATGTAGAAATTTACAGCCCATGTAATTGCTAAAATTCCCAAACTAAAAAATCGCTCTTAGTATTGTATTTTCTACAGTTAATGGGACTTCCGATTCGGCAGTTGTTCTTGAATGTCGAACTTCATTTTTTCTATTGATGGTTCCTGTGAAGCGGTTATTTTACCATCAGATTTGCCAAAAAATCTCAAAACTATACTCTCTAATTGTCATTTCCCTTAAAATTGTAAACCTTCTATAGTTTTCATTCAACTGCACTGTGAATTAAATTTACTGGGATCTAATTGATTTTCAAAAAAGTATTTCCGAAAATTCTATTTTCCGATTTCGAATTTTTAAGAAAATAAGAATGTTTTGCTGACAAGAAAACGAGTATACTTAACGCCAAAACTTATTTACCCGACCCTTTTTATGTACGTTTCAAATATATATTGATGACATAAATGAGAGATATAATGCATATATGTAACGCATCTGCCGAGCAGTAAATATAATGATATAATAATTATTATCTAGACTATAGTATGTTTGGGAAAAATAAAATCTGTTAAAATAATAAAGAAGCACAAAGACACGCAATAATGGAGTTTTGTAAAAGATAAAACATCGTTACAACGAAAGACATAAATTGTACAATGTGTACACAGTATGTAATGATTTCCATTTACTCCATATGTTATATACATAATTTTTATCTATTCTAATTTTTTATTTTTTATCGCAAATTCTGATAGTTTGTGGTAAAAAACTTATTTGCTTATGTTCATATACAATTTTATTAGCATGAGAATATTGTGGTTATATAAAAGTACTTATATTAAGTTAATATAAACGATCTTTGTATAGAAAAAAAATGAGAAAACACCCCAGACATTGAGATTTTAAAAAATCCAAAAATCACCAGGGCGTTGTACAACATATCATATCTAATCCATCTATTCCTTTGATGTTATTAAAGTATCAAATATGGGCATCAGAGACAGGGTAATAATTACTGGCTTAGTGATCAAGAATAGAACTTTAATCGAGGTTCCGCTGTTGTCATTATAATGGCCACAGTTTCACAATCATTACTTAACTACGATTTTCCTTAAAATTTAGCAAACTTTTGCAATTTTCTTTGAAACTATGATCATCTTTTTTTTTGGTAAAAATATGCTATAAGCTTGTAGTGATCTTCAAAATGATATCTTTAATTCCTGTATATCTTAAGAATTAATCAAATTAATCAGATTTTAAATTTGTAAGATTTAAGTTAAGGAAAACGTAGAGACCTATAGTAAAACTGGACCCTGCTTATAGTTCAAACTTTAGAATATGTGAAGTTTTTCCAACTCTCCGTAGATTTGACAGAACAATGGCCATCTCACCGCGGTCAATAAAGTTTAGCTTTTGTATGCTTTACATATGTAGACATGCTTTTGCTATAGGGCTGATAATGTCTTTTTTCGACGTACAAAGTTATAATACAGTTTTTCACAATTTTCTTAAACTAGCATATACAATGTTCAGTCATTACTCCCAACCCATGGGAACTTAAACGCGATTTTATTAGACAAGCTTAATGAAATAGTACGATTCAAACATTCGATATGCTGAGCGATGATTGTTACATATATCGCTTCCTTACTTTTGTATGTGTTCACAAGTGTGAAGAACTTTATTTAGTAGTTGACCAAACTTACATCGTTTTTCTCCCTTTATGAACATTTTTCATTGGTGTCTCTTTTATGTAAAAAATTTGACCGACCAAAGTAACTATTTTGATAAAATGATGAATAAAATTTTAAATGACTGCTTTCATTTGGACAGGGCAATCTAAACGTCAGATAGAAAATCGACTTTTTTTAAGTTACGATGTAGGCTAAATGCTGATCTAATCTTGATTTACTTTTAATTTCTAATAACTACTAGGGAAAAAAGAAGAATTTAATTGTTTTAAAGGGTAAAGTTTCACAGTGTGTTAAAACAAGGTCTATATGAAATAAGTATATAAACACTCTGTGTATCTATTATGTCTCGGCGGGAATAAGAAGTATCACGAATCCCGGTTATTAGGCTGCGCACATGACGTATCAAATAATTTCAATTCCACAAAGCATTGTTTTCGATTTGTTCTTGTCTACAAAATTGACATGTTACACCCCTGAGGATACATAAATCATTTCTGAATTGAAACTCTAAGCTTGTATGGAATATCAATAATTGAATATGCTTAATAACAAAAGAGTTTCTATTTTCTTTATATTGCAAATCTGACGAAGGCACATATATCAAAATGTTTTATATTGACCAAGTTTCTATTTTCTTCTCAATTGCAAAGCGCGCAAATCAAAATACATGTTGTACTGTATATTATATAGCATTGTAAAATGAACATTAACGAAAAAACACAATCTAATGTAATGCTTAAACTTGTAGCAAAGATAGATTGGATTGAAATCTTTAAATTCTTCAAAAATTTGTTATTTTCAGTCAAGCTTAAACTGTCACAGTGATCTTTGTCAGCCAGACATTTCAAATCTATCTAATGTTTTGTTTAATAATGTTTTTTCTTTGATTAACAGACATAAACTAAGAGAAATAACATCAAATGGTAACTATGGAATATACATGAGAGCTTTGTGGTGGTTCTTGGGATTCGAACTTCTAAGGAAATGTTCAGTAAAGAGCTGCTCAATTAGTAACTGGCATAGTTTGACTCTTAAAAACTAGGTCTGCATTGCTTAATCACAAATCGTAAACCCAATAAAAGCTTTATTTCTACTGTGTTAATGATCTCAAATTTTATGTCCCACGTGCTAGATGACAAAATAAATGAAGCTGTCTCAAATTCCAACTTAACGGAGTTATCATCGTATATAGCGCTATAGTGTACGTAGTTATTGCTTTCATTTGAGAACAAGCTGTATCGCTCAACGTCAACGGCTAATTGAAATAATTCACAACTTCATGCAGATTGCAGGTGTTTCAGTTTCTCATTCATTCTTTTCATGTTGTTTTTTCAGATTGAAATCTTCATTTTTTCCACAAAACAAGTCAGTAAACTTAGTCAATCTTACATATAAGTTGGCGTTTAATTTCTTTGCTGAAATATTTAGATGCTTGTTGTCAGGGAGAGTCTGTGAGGTGGAGATTGACGTGTATCATTTTAATAATCACTAAAGAATCTAAACATATGTTTATCTTGACCATTTGTGTCCTGCCAATCTTACCGATCATGATTTCTATAATTACTCATTACCAAAAAACAAAACTTACCCATGGCTTTAGTTTTTTTCACGTTTAATTTCGCCTTTTCTTCAGTTTTAATAAGGACAGTCATCATTTGCATTATATATTACTTTTTTTAAAGCTTTCAACGTATTACTAATTAAAGATATAACAAAAATTAAGTTTTTTTTTTTTTAAAAAAAGTAGGTTAATAAAATACACGGCGTAGAAATGTACTTTTCATCTAGCATAAATACATTTCCCTTTCGTGGATGCGATACCGTTTTAAAAGATTATATAGACTATGGTCAAAATGCTAATAATTAATATAGCAAAAATGATGACAAAAATATCATAATTGTTATTTTAGAAAATCGACTTAGGCTTTATTTGTGAAGTTATTTCACAAAGCCAAAATGGCCAAGCCACTCAGACAGATCCTAGTTTTAAACTTTTGTTAGTTTGAGTTTGCTTGCCAAAGGTGGGTGGTTTTTTATTACTGAAATGATCTAATTAAAATAAATAAAGGGATCTTAACTGGGACCTAAAACTCAATTACTACACTCCACTCAAAAAGAATGAGTATCTATTGTTTTTAATGAACACAAAAACAAAAAAAATACGTCTAGAGTTATAAGTTCATCGCCTCAGAACACAAGAAGCTGAAATGGTTACTAAATTTTACTTTATGAAAATTAAAGAAGCACTAAGACTGTTGCATTTTAACCTCCTATTGTATTATCGTGATTAAAATTTAGTGCAAACAAATCTGTCACATCAACTGAAATCGTATCAACAAAAAAAGGAAATGTAGAAAGTAACTGTTAACCTGGTAACCTTATTTTCACAAAACGTTGTTTTAATTATATTATGGCAGTATATGCACATATTATTGCAAAAACCATATGTTTCTATAACAAATTATTTTTTTATATTTTCATTATATTTCATTTTGTCTGGTCGGGTGACAAATTATTACAGTTTATGCTACATATATCACTTACTTCAAACTGTACAAAATAGGTGAAGCACATAAAATGCACATAAAATGCACATAAAATGGACATAAAATGCAATAAAATGCAAAATTTTATGTTCAAAAATCCGATGCAAAAGAATATTAAGATGTGTTTTTTTAAATTGAAATGGTGAATAGATAGATAAATAATGCTTTATATGCAATAATTATTTTATTATTTACATTAAACATGGACAAAAATGACATTAAAATTCAATAATTCGGAGCAAAAGAGCAATAAAATAAAGTTTTTTGTTGTAATGTTACATAATTACAAAGAAATGTCTGTTTGCGGGATTATAAGCAACCAAAGGTTAGATTAGAAGTTATATATATCTTAATTTTCAAACATGATGATATACAGTTTGGAAGTATTCGCACTTTTTAAATTACTATAACACAAAAATTTATAACATCTTGATTACATTTTTAAAAAATCTGTAAAGTAACCCCAAATTCAAATGTTTTTAAATTATTTAAAATCTTTATGCACTTTTTTTTCAAAAAGTCGACAAGTTGAGAATTATTATGGTTAAAGTGACACTACACTATAATAGATAAAAAATACAGTTGAGATTATTTTATTTTTGATTTCCAAGTCACTTGGATAAGTCAAATATTTATGCCTTGAAGTGAAAATCATTTTTAATGAATTGATTAATGCTCTGCTAAGGTTTGATGTCAATATTAAGACCTAATTGGTTTAATAATAAGGTCAAGGCCATGGACCTTAGAGAGATGAGTTGGTTTGAAGTAGCCCCAGTAACACTAGCGTCATCTTAAGCATGCAAATAATACACGAGTTGGATTGCAAAACTTTTTAGGTATTCCTGGGGTAAAAACTTGAGGACAACTTTGCACGAACTATTTTCGAGTTTCTCTTTATGGAAACATTCCTTAAAATTACAACAATACAAAAAATTGAAGCTAACTGTCGTCCAATTTTTACCAAAAGAAAAATTTATGTACGGAAAGAAAGAAAGAAAAAATTGGGTTATATGCAAATGGGACCATAACCTTTAAATACTATTCTCGTGGTATGGCGATCATGCTGAGTGAGAATTTTACTTGTTTCACAAAAAAATTTGTCATTTTTTCTTGCACATAATAAATCTTTCTATCTCGAACACATATAGCGTTTTTGATTAAAAATACTTGTCTAAATCTGATATAGAAATATCAAGAATAAAATTTTGTGTTAGTGTCTCATAGACTTTAATAAACCAACACATTTATTTATCTCTAGATAAGTTACCTACTTAGACCCTTTGTAGCCGATATTGTTTGATTCACAGTCAGAAGTCTGAGAATAAGACGTATGTGTAACTGTTATTACATAGTTATAAAAGATTATCAGAAAATATAATTACAAGTGATACTTACTCTGTTAAACTTAATAAAGAAATTGTCACATGAGGTTAATTAAATGCTTGGAAGGAATGGTCTATGTATTTCTTATATTTCAATAAGTTCGACATTTTGTTCTACAAAATCTATGATTTTTGACGTGTTTTGGGGAAATGAAAAACATCTTTTAAATCATTTTAATATTTAATCTTTATAATCATTTATCATGTTGAAAAGTTTTTGAGATGAAAAGAGTATTTGATGAAAAATGTAAATACAAATATACATGCTATAGTTTGTTTTAAAATAATAAATATTTAAACCATATTATCTACGTTTGTTATTAAATTTTATACATGTGTCATCATAGATATTGTAATAAGATTTTTTTTTAAAAATACTCTCCTTTCAAATATTTTGTGTAAAAATGTTTATAAAGATAGTGAGCCAAAAATAAAATAAAAAATATTACATGTTAGATGAAAATATTTATACGCTTAAGTTTTCCACTTTTGTCTTTGCTGCCATTCTTAAAAATCTTATCCAGACTTGATTTTTAACTGATTTGAACTAAGGTTTCTTCCCTCTTGCAAAGCATTCCTAAGCTGGATTTGGATTTATATAATTTTGGAACTTTAGATTCAACAATTTTAAACTGTTTGGCTTATGTTTTTCATCTATCAAACTTTTCGGTCCTAGTGTCACTGATGAGGAATGAATTTCCGAAATGTGCATATTAAAATTTCACTGGCATTTGTGTTATTCATTTTGAACTAACCATTTGTAGTTTTTTTTTCATATTGACATTTTTATGTAATTTCCTCTTGCAGAAAAATCTAAAGTTAAACACGTTTAAATAGGCGTCATAAAAATCCGTTAAATAAATCAATATGTTCAAATTTTGATTTTGTTTTTAGAACACTGTAGATAATACAATTAAAATAATAATTTTAAGAGCGGTCAAGAAATGAAGTCAGGATAACTTTTTAAAAACAAAGTTGTTAAATTTTACATATAAATTATAGGAAAACCGTAAGCAAGTTGATACTTTGTCCAATGCGAGGGAAATAAATTTGATAAAAAAAATCTCTCTTTCAGCTGATGTCAGACATTTACCTTCATATGATAAAAATTGCTTCAATACCAATACATCATAGGTGCGTTACACTTTTTATGTACCACATGGTGATTTCAAATATTTACATATCTTACTAAGCTAATTCTAAGATGTTTTTAATATTTCTTAACAAAGATAAGCATTTAGGAAATAAACTTCGTGAGTTTTTGCATGTAATGTTTTAATATAAGATTATAAACCCATATTTATTAAGGGAAAATAGTCTTGAAAATGATGAATATGTTTAGGATCCACTAATTGTGGAGAAAACACTTTTTTCATTAAGCCCGAACCACACAACTGAACGCATTGTTGATAAAATGTTTAAAACTGAAAACTTTCAGAAACTTGCCACAAACCCAGTATACACCACTGTGCAAAATTTGGACATAATGCAACAATTAAACAATGGCATGATTTTAACGTAACACCCAAAGCACACCATACGACACAAAATGCCCAAAATCACATAAAATGCCGTGTTTTTGTATCACTCACCTCACACTATTCAACACAATTTTGTCATTATGCATGATTCATACCTATAAATAATTTGAGTGGATGATGTGCACTATGTGTCATTCGTGAAACACGTAGTAAGCAATCCAAACTTTTCTTTTTTTACTTTTCAACAAATATTAATGTTGAAACACTAATTTCAATATGAGACGAGGTATGGCGAAAAAAAATGGTGTGTTTTACCAATAACTATATCATAAATTTAAACAGATGTATAATGTCCTACCAACAAGAAAGCCGATTCTAACTTAATGTGTATATATTTCAAAGACAGATTTTTTCAAATGTTCTGACAGAGCAGTTTAGCATTCAGAAATTAGAATCGTGGATATATGTCAATATGTAATACAATGATTGATGTACAATGATAAAATTTTTATGTGATTTTAATAAACAACCAAAGTATTATCTCATTGGAGAGATTTGTTAGTGTTCTTTTTTTTTAGTTTATTTTAAATGTTACAACTTTTTGACGACGGAACTAAAACAGATTGTTGTCCGACTTCATATTTTTACTTGAGTTTAATTTCTTTTCTGGCATTGGTCTTTCGATTTACTAATACATTGGACGTCAATATGAATAAAACATTGAAATTACAGGGGAAAAAACCAGAATTTAATTTTTGCATGTCATTTTTAAAATAGAACGTAGATTTAATATCTAAATATATAATACAAATACTAGTTAAATTTTGATGTGCCAGATGTGCACATTTCGGAAATTAATTCCTTATCAGTGACACTAAGACCGAAAAGTTTGATACATCAAAAATATATAAGCCAAACAGTTGAAAATAATGAATCTAAAGTTTCAAAATTATATAAATCCAAATCCAGCTAAGGAATGCTATGCATGAGGGAACAAACCTTAGTTTTAAATAAATTTCAAATTTTAGACGACTGCAAATTTTGTTAAATGGTACATTTTCTGACAGCACAAAGTACTGCCTACTGAGTTATGGATACCCTCGGGGAGTTTTACTCCACCAGCAGCGGTAACCGCTCAGGGGTAGTAAATATATTATACAAATACCAGTTAAATTTTGATGTGCCAGATGTGCACATCTAAGTGAATTGACAAAGATATAGTTTCTTTACAAAGTTTAATATCTTTTCAAAGATATGAGAATGTTTTACTCGTTTGAATCAGAATGACTGGAACTAAAAATTACAGTATAAGAGAGTTTCTCTCTAGGCGACAAGACGATAATTCCATGCCAAAGGTCGACACTACACTATTTATTTTCTTCCCGCGACACGTTTCTCTATATCCCGACAGAAGCTGCTAAAACGCAGTGGCACGTTTTATTTCTCATTAAACTTAAAGTAAATTCACAAGAGAATTTAAAGAATAATATCGACGTTTAAAGGTTTTAAAAGGGTAAAAATTACACTGTAATAACGAGCAAACAAAATCTCCACATGGATTTGATAGTTTAGCAGTTTTAAAGTGGTTGTTGTCGGTATTTGGCCTGAGGGGTGAAATATGTTATATAATAATGTGTTATTAGTAATTTGTTTATTATAAAAAGATAACAAAAAGATTTTAAATAAGAAATAAACATTAAATAGTAAAATCACATAATTGTTGTAGAAACTCTCACTTTGTTACCAAACATCACCGTTAATTTGTCGTTTCAAGACGTTTGTAACCAAATTATCGTTAAAATGAACCTAATATGAAAATAAATCACTGTTTTAATATCCAAATGAACCATATCAATTTAACGAACCAAATAAAAGCAAAATTGAACATGCATTTAGTCTGATTTTCATGCGGTTCATTGAGAAATGAATGTTTAAACTTGTAAAGAAATAATATGAACCTTTTTCCATTTAACTTAAAAAATTATTCAAATTGTGTCAAAGTTTGACAATGATATGAACAATCAATAACACAATATCAACAAAATGATGGAACTGAAATCAACAATGACTACAAGTATGACATAGTAATTTAGTTTTCTATTCTGCATATTATTCTTAAAGAAATATATATAATGTGCACATCTGGCACATCAAAATTTAACTGGTATTTGTATTATATATATATATATATATATATATATATATATATATATATATATATATATATATATATATATATATATATATTAAATTTAATTCATATGTGTTACATAACCCTTAATTTGTAACATTTGTAACAACTAAACCTTGGAAAATTACCATAGTTTTCAGTTTTCAAGTTTTCTATTTATAATACAACACGCAAAGTGGGCACTGGTTTTATCAGGAGACGGTTATATCGACCAAAAGGCTTTTTGTAGTAAAATAGAGCATTGCTAAATGTTCGGATTATTCCATTTCTCTGTTTTACAATAAACAGTATCATATAGTAAGTTGAAAAGATAAAAAAAAAATTAGCTGGTGCTAACTCAAGAAGTATAAATTAAAGGCAGATTTTGTTTTCAGAATGTTCTGACAGAATAGTATAGCATTTAGAAATTAGACTCGTGGATATATGTCAATGTGTAATACAATGATTAATGTACAATGATAAAATCGTTATGTGTTTTTAATTAGCAATTGAAGTAGTATCTCATTTAAGAGATTTATTGGTGTTCGTTTTATAAAATACTTTAATTGATACAACATTTTCCGTTAACTGACCAAGATTACAACTTGAAGTTGATCGAGCTTTATATTTTGTTTAAAACTTTACATTCTTTTCTAAATTTTCTCTTTTGAATTATTTACCAATACATTGTCCGCCAATACAGATAATTATAATGTAATTTACATTAAAATAGAGAAAACCCCTATATTGATATTTAAATTTATAAAGTGTTACGAAATTGCCATTAATGAATGTGTCACTTATATACAAAGTGTAACTTCGCAAAGATATAGTTTCATGACAAATTTCTTTTCAAGATATAGAGTCTTAGTTATTTTGTTTATTTTTTTCAAAATTTGAATGACTAACAGTGACAATTTTGATATAAAAATGTACGTGTTTATGTCTAGGCAACAGGGCCTAAGTCGACGATGCACTATATTTTCCCCTATAACCTATAGGTCGAGCTATTAGATGACACGTTTTATATTTTCTTAGACTTGACAAAATTCACAAGAGAATTCAAAGTATAATTTCGGCCTTTGTAGGTTTTCAATGGGGAAAAATTACATTGTAATGAGACTCAAGCCAAATCTTCACATGGATTTAAGACTTCAGCAGTTTTAAACCGTTTTCTATTGGAAAAGTCTTGATTTGGTCTTCAGGGCGTAGTATGTTACGTAATTATTTGTCATTGGTTTTTATATTGTAAAATAATTACAAAATCATTGACAGTTTAACCAAAAATTAAAGAAATAAACAGATTTAAGTGAAATTACATGATGTAATTATTGTTCTATTGTAACTAAGCAACCAACGACATTCGTTGTTACGCACTTGTAATAAAGAAGTTTTTGGAACAAGCTCGATATGATAAACCTATTGCAGTAAAACAAAAGAATATTTTTTGTTAAAAAATTCTCAAGTATTGCCATTAAAGATATAATAAATAGAAGAGATGAGTAGTTCTGTCACTAAATGAAAACTTACGTTTACATAAGGAGCATAAATTTCAATACATTTTAATGTTCTGACAGAATCGTTTAGCATCAAGGAATTGAAATCGTAGAAATATTTCAATTGTAAAGTAAAGATTGATGTAGAATTATAAAATCGTTATGTATTTTTTATTAGCAGTTAGAGTATAATCTCATTGAAGAGATTTATCACTGTTCTTTTAATAGAAGTTGTTTTAAAAACATTCTGTATTCAAAGACCTTAAAGTTACATTTCAATTAATTTTTTTGGAACTCGACTCTCATATTTCATATTCGTTTGTAAATAGTTGAAAACAATTGATAGAAAAAAAATACCGATTAGAATTACTATTATTGTTGTAAAATTGCTGATGATAATGTATATAGCACTTACATCAGTCATGCATATTTGCAAGAACAACATTCCTTTACAAGATTACCTCAATAAACATAAGTGAAAAGTACATTATAAACATGTTCTTTGCCCATGGGACTTACGCTGGATTTAAATAAGAGTTTAACATGTTAAAATGTTGTCAGTGTTTGAGTTTGATCTTGTTGATCTTAACCTTCTTCCTGGTTTTATTATGTTTTGTTATAATTGCCACTAATTTAATTGCGTTGCAAGTCATGACTTTGTTGCTCAAAGACAGACAAAAATTAAAAACAAATCGTCAGTTATGTTAAAGCTACAATGAACAATAAAGTATAAGGTCCACTTTCTCCATGAAACAATAGATGCTGTGTAACGAAGTAAAGCGGTTTGTGTAGATAAAGCTTTATGTAGTGGCTATATAGGAGTATACAGAATAATCCAATTTAAACCATGTCATTAGTTTTGTGCACAACAGAAGCAATTAAGTGCGGTTTCTAATTAACAGCAGAGAAGTTTGTTTTCAATTTTCAGATAAAATAAAAACTTCAGTGTTTAAATTACAAGATCTATTGATTACATCAAGGAATCTCATTAATTTAACGAGTTTTGTTAAATAAATCCGAAATATCTTGCAACTTTTATTCCAGCCCTTGAGTTCGTACATATTTTAATATTTTAAGTTAAATCTATCACATGTACGTTCATAATTCCTGTTTTGCTATATGATTCTTACCATTTTTACACAGAATAAGTGATTTCAATATTTTTGGTCATTTTCACTTGTAAAAATTGATTGATTTTACATGTGAAATTAATTATCCTTTTAAAATTCAGAGTGCAGTTGAAGAAAAGCCGGTATTATAACCTTTAAAAGTCATTTTTCGGCTAATAAGCATTTTAATTTTTTTTAAAAATAATATGTTTTAATAGAAAAAGAAATTATTTAAATTAAAGGCTAATCCCTTAATGCTTGAAGTTTAAACAGGCATAAATACCATTTATATTAATTTCAGGTACAAAATGATCAATTAGAAAATGAAATTTAAAAACACCAAACTTAATGCTACAACCAAAGTTCGGGGAAATTCTTTGGTTTTAAACATACTAACAACAAAAAACATTATTTCAAGGGTGAAATAAAGTGTGTGTGTGTGTGTGTGTGTGTGTGTGTGTGTGTGTGTGTGTGTGTGAAAAACGCAGATGAAAAACCGATTATGTTAAAATAAAAAAGCTGGCGCCATGAAAAACAAAAAATTTATGCCGTAAAAATTCATCATAAAAGTCTAAGATTTATGAAAATAAATTATTATAAAAAGTAAAAATTTATTGTCTACAATCACGTGATGCAGATGGTAAAAAATTAAAGAAAGCAAATTTATAATGAAATATGTTACAAATGTATTTGATAAGCTTGCAAAGTTAAAAACATATATAAAACAAAAATAATAAATATCAAAAGAGTAATTTTTGTTTATTTGATCTAAAAACTGTTGTTTAATTTAACACAAACAGCTGACCTAAACGTATTGCTTGGTTTAAAGATCTTATTAAGATACTTGTAACCAAGCAAATGGTGAATTTAAAATAATCGACTTTTGAATTAAAGATAAATTTTAATTTAACTTCGATTCACAACTTTAATCGTATCATCATTTTTATTTAGGTTACTAGAACATGTTTCTTAAAAAAATGAAAAACACGCACTTTACTATCTACACAAATTAAATAAGCAAGATACCATAAAAAGGAATCAAATTTACACCCAGAATGACCTTTAATTCTTATTGCATTGATCTAGTAACTCTAGTAGTGCATTTTCACTTCGTGGTAAGTACCAGAATTCTTAAACTCAAGCTATATTTTCGATTCATAGTTTCCGAAACGTTGACAAGAGTTTCTCGCTAGCCAGTATATGTGCAATTAACGACTAACGGTTACTAACGACAAAATTCATAAATTATCCCATTGAAAGATCGTTAAACCATTAGTTTCTATTTCAACTTCAATATCCATGGAATCTCGAAACAAGGAAAAATGAGTTTTTGTTTTCTTTTTAAATCAAATTCTTTATCATTAATTATGATTATATTCCTTAATAAATGTCTGCTCGGTGTATTGTAAGCGTGTTTCAATAAAATCATGCATATATTTGTAATCTGTAATATAGCCTTCAGGCTCTGGGTATATATTTATGCGCCTTATTAATAAAGTTAAGAATAAAACAAGCGCATGAAAAAGTAGAAGTAAAAACAGAAAACCGACCCAAGTGTCAGAATGAAACGGCCTCTTGAAACATTGTTTTAATTAGAAATCAACTAAAGTTAAAAAAAAAAACAAACAAACAAACAAGTCATCAAAATAAAAAAATCAATAAATTTATTAATGAAAATAATAAATAATAATTCAAAAATAAAAGAAGAAGAAGACGAAGAAAGGAAAAAAAGAAAAAGACATTATACCATAATATCATTATCAAACAAATGTAGTTTTCATCTTTCCTTATATGTTATCGTAAGAAACATAACTGAAAGAAAAATATTAATGCTAGGTTGCAGATGGTTTTGAAGTTATTTATGGAAGTGATGCAATGATTACATTGACTTTTTAAACAGATTCATATTGATTGCAACCAATGAGAATGTATAAAATATTGTATTACTTGTCAGGAGTTAAACTATTGGAAAAAGCTATAAAAAGTTATAACATAAATTCAGTTATTGTCGAAATCTATTTATTTTAAAATCTCTGGGCTTTAAAATTGAATTGTGACAATTTTTAAAATAAAATTTATCATGTAAAACCACATATAATTTATTCTCGAGTTAATCTGATGTAAATTGCAACTTTAGATTTTAAATAAAGATTCTACCAATAAAATCACGTGTTGTAATTTAATATTGTGATTTAACATTGTTATAACAATTTTATAAGACATTAAATTTTCATGTAGTTACAATGGTTGCTTGTCAATCCGAAAGTGTTTTTAATTTGATTTGAATCTTTCGATGTTCATATGAATTATTTTCTAAATCTTTAGTACATGTGACTTTTTCTCCATGTGTTCGTATTATTGGCAAGTGGCATAAAACATGGTTTTCCTAAATGTGTACGTATCAATGAAGTTTTTGTTCTGAATGTTACTAACGACACGCACTCGGACTGTGATGAAGATAATCATGCTCTACAAACGATGGATCAGGACTAGCTTTTAGCAAGCAATATTTAATCACAATTTTAGCAGTACTAAAGATTTGAAGTCATAAATTTCTACTCAAAGTTGATCCATTGATATTTTTTTCTTTTGGTAACCTACATTGCCCAATTTGTTTTCCTAGTTTCTGCGATGGATATTTAGTGAATTTAGAGGGACAGTTGTGTTTTGTTAATCCTGTTAAATCTTCTAAAATGCCTTCAAAATATCAACATTGTCGAAACATTTAATCTGGGCACATTGTCACTGTGTCTTTTGCAAATGTTAAATACTTTTTTATATGAATTCAAAAATTTATAAATTAAAACGTAATACGGGGATATTTTCTCCTACTTTTTGTTCAATGGTCGTGGTTTTGACATTTCTTATACAGTTCCTATAATGGTATTCTTATGAACGACGTTTGGAAGCTATATAAAAATCAGGATACTACAGTAGTCTATGTATAAAACGGCAGTAAAGACCCGTATCAATGAAAATATGGTAATTATAACCAGCATTCAAAATGTACGGTAAGTATTTCCCAGAAATCTATCACACAGAGGAAGCAATCACTATGAAATTCAATTTCAATTTTTCGAATGAGTGACATATAAAAACCTGCATTTTAAATTGCTAGATAATTACAACTCAAATCGACTTATCTAATACGTTTAACTTTGACAAGAAGCTTGGCACTAAACCCAGAGAAGAAATTTAAAGCGTTTTGGACATTTAACATGGTAATAATGAAAACTTTTAAAAAATGTTTAATTATGTAATGTTAAACATTATAATCCGCTGGTGTCCTTATTCTGTGAATTACTGCGTATCTAGCATCTAATGCAGTTTTGAGGATAAACAAAGCTTTCCGTCGTTGCTGACTAAAATTTTATATAAGGCATAATTCTTTAAGCACGATGCGTGCAATTTTTAAAACTAAAATCGTACATTAATATAACTTTATGTTACATGTCTGTTGGATACTGATAAGCTGCAAGAAAAATAAAGAGGAAATTATCAGCGCTTTAATTTAGTCTCTTTAGTAGATTTTAGCTACAATAATCAGTCACTTTACCATTAAGGTTGAGAATTGTGACATGCACTTCGATTCTTCATTATACATTTTAGGGCAATATTAATCTACGGTACATAAAGTGAAAATCTGCCTGTGACGGGATCGCATAGCTACTAAAATAAATTACAATCTAACTGTCTTTTCTAATGTCTTTAAATTGTTACAGTATTCCCTTATGGCTTTATTAAATTATCGTCCTATTCGGAAGTTGACAATTGGACAATTGGAATTACTTTTAAGTAAATAAATTGCGATTTAATATTTTCAATGAAGTTCTTTGTTACCATCTCTCAGTGAAATACTAGTATTTATTTATCTATTCGTTTTTTTTTTGTTTTTTTTTCTTTTTTTTTTTGAGGGAGGGAAGTTGCGGTTTCTCGTGAATGTAGTACATTGGTCAAATTTAGTGTATCGGAACAAAGATGAACCCGTGCCGCTTTATCGAAACTAAGCCTTAATTTCTTTAATTTCTATAGATTACATATTTTGTAGGGGTTTTAGTACACTGGTTGGTACAATGAATGCTTATTATAATTTTTTTTTAAATATTTTTTTATTAACCACGAGCAGTTAAATAGGTAGTTCGTTTAAATGCCTTAACGCAGTGCTTTAATCTTAACAATGGATTTTTCCTCCAGTGTCTGTCTAAAGACGAGAGTTTTTGTATTAAGGTTCTCAGTATGTACACGTATTTGTTTGTCTTGTCTGGCTGTATCTATAAGTAACTTCTTTTGTATCACGTCCTTGATTGTTTGCTTGTAGAAAAGTACATGCTTTCAGATATTTTTTCTAATGCTATCTATACAGTTTTCATATTAGAATTTTTTGTTATTTATAGTTAATAAATAGCAACATTTGATGTCATTTTGTCGCTTAAAGTCTTATATCCGTAACTTACATAAAACATGCTGATACCTTTGAATTATGATAAAGTTTCTAAAGAATAATAAACATGTAAGGGTCTACTGTATCATCTCGATAAATGACAGAAACCGTTCATAAAAGAATGTCTAGAACACTTACTAACAAACCTTTCTAGAAAATGTCGACTCTCTTCATAAAAGAATGTCTAGAACACTTACTAACAAACCTTTCTAGAAAATGTCGACTCTCTTCATAAAAGAATGTCTAGAACACTTACTAACAAACCTTTCTAGAAAATGTCGACTCTCGTGCTTGTTTCCTGGCTGAAAAGTTCATAAAGTTTAGTACACATTTATTTATAGATTGACATATTTTCTAATCGACATACAATTAATCATCGTAACATTATCTTTAAGAAAATTCTTGGCATATAACATATAAACAAAGCAAAGATAAACTTTAAAAAAATGAAATTTTGCATTGCTTAATATAAGGTCATAATATCTTATGTCATGTTGAGAAATGATCCAGAAAATAAACAGATCGTCTGATTCTAAATGATGAAGTTAATTTACAAACTAAAGACACTAATAGCCGGATTTCAAAGTCTTCATAACCGATGTACAAAATAAAAACGGAGGTGAAAAGATGCCCCTTTTCATTTCGTTGTTTCTCGTTCCCTGAGTGGTCTTTAGCAATACCTACAAATCACAGCGCCTCTCATCAGCGATGTTCGAGACTTGCTGGGCCAGATTCAAACGTGAAAAGTATTGTCAGTTAAATTGCTAAAAATGTTTTTATTTTCTCTGGGCTCTCTAGTTTTTTCCAATATTCCAACCTTTCCGATAAAATTGAAAGAACATTTATATGGACGTTAAATATTCTAAATCAATTTCCACCACGATGTAAGTGAAATGGTCTCTGCTGAGGTGTAAACACTCAAATAACTGCTGCCACAGATGTGTATATAATATGGTTTACTTATTATCTTTTTGGACCATTCATATATATTTCTTTTTATATTAAAACGCAGATGTAATTTGAGTTGAAGGATTGTTGTTGCTGTTTAAGACTTTTCTAAACACAGTTTTTAGTTAGCGATCATGTAATGAATTCACTTCTTCATATCTTAAATTACTTAAAAAAATTTATTTTAATTTACTCTCGTCTTAGCAAACTTTAGATACATGTACATATATATAACTTAAAGTTTTATGCTACGAGCAGAACAAAAAGGCTTTATTGGATTACTTCTGTTTCCTGATACTTATAAAGATATATTCGGAATTGCAGGTGAATAAGGACCTACAAAATGCCAATTTACGACCGACACTATAGAAGTATAATAAATAAAGTAAAACCGGGATGGTTTCCACAGCAATTTTTTTGTACACGGATTTACTGTTGTCATGATTCTATAAGAATAATAATGTTTAGTAATTATTCGAACTGTTTTTGTCTGTCATTGCAACTAAATCAAAATAATATACGTTTATTATTAATAATTGTTATTAAAAACGCATTAAAGTCAGGAGAGCAAACTTATAGACTTGTAAAGAATTACAACAGAATATAGTTAGGGTCATTTTTACTTTCGTGTTATGTGGAATAAGAAATTAATTGTTACCTTGTACATTTGAGAACGACAAGTTGTTTAGTGTAAATAATTGCAAAGCCAAGAGAGTTCCCTGCAATTTGTCAGTTAAATCATAAAATATAATACTGGCAGTAATTTAGAAACAAACTACTTTCGACAGGTATTCTTATCTGTAATTCTTTTACACTGTAAAACCTAGTAACGCCCTGAATATACCATCGTTTTAAATACTTTACCTCATTGTGTGAAGTTGATAAAACAGATCCACGTGTTACGTAACTCATACATACACAAAATGTATTGTTCTTATATTTTGAGGCTTGCGATAACAATGAATACTGTCTGAATTTAAGAACAAATTTTCCTCTTGAGTTTTCTTTTATGGCCTAGCATTTGGTTTGCACCATTTCCTGTATTTGGACTCAGGAGCTCATTTAGAAATTGCCTTTAATTAAAAAGATTAAAGATTTGTTTGGAATTTGAAGAAAAACGTTTGTTATATTTCGAATAATATTAGTGGAACTAAACAAATTTAACAGACATCAATATTATAAGTATGTTTATAAGAGGCGTCTAATGCTGTTTATAACATCTGTTGAAAACAGCGTGTAAATGAGGGGTAATTTAACAGACAAACGTATACAAAATATTAGGTAATTGGGCGTGTCTGAAATATTAACTAACGGAAATTTAATTTTAGATAAACCTGGCTCACAGGGGGGATGATAGATGCATTTATTTATTGATCCTGTCATCTTGTACATCAACGATTAGCGATTAAACTGAAACATACACTTTTGTACATTCATTAAAAAGAAATTTCGAAAAATAATGGAGAAAATTTTAAGTTAGAGGTCACAGATTAAACATTTTTGGAATTTTTTAAAAACTTTGTACCCTTCATGTGGCATATTTGGAAACTTTGACTTGGACATTTGCCTTGGACTATAGACGTAAAAATGATTAGGGGATGTTTTTAAAACACGTGAAGTACATATCAAGTGTACAAAACGCATTTTCAGGTTCAAAATCAGTAACGGTTTAAATAACATTTGTATTTGCAACCTTTTTGCAATTTAAAATTGTTGAATACTTAGAAAAATGTTTCCAAACACTTACATGTTTATGTACCTATATCCTACACTAACTAAGCTTAAAGTAGTACAAGTCTGCGATACAACCAATATTGTTTCAGTAAAGTCAAACACGAACAAGCCGGTCTATGTCCAACTCACAATCTCAAATAAAAGTACAGATAAATACTCCGAAAACGGTTAATTTCAGTCGAACAGCCCCAGCAGGGAAGTGAGACCGAGTGTTCCGGAAGGTAAGCCCCTTCAGTATAGTTAACAGCACCACCATGTGCGGAAACAAATTCGAGAATGAAAGAAACATAGAACCATGAGGAGTCTCATAAATCTAGAATAAGTTTGGATACAGAAAATAAATTTAAATCACAAATACCAAAGTATTTTGCATTCTACACTATATTGGCACTTTTTTAATTTGTTTTGTAAGCTTTTTAGACCGACGTTTCTATAAATACTGATTTTTTTACATGTATAAAATAGCTTAAAGAAGATTCTTTTAAGTTCTCTTGTCCTGAAGAAGAAGAATAAAAAAGTAACAAAAATCATGTACAAAAAAGTAAAATACGAAAAGCACGCGCGTATTAACAAGTTACATTCCATTACATCTGTTTACACGAGATACAGACAGTGAAAGAAAGTTCAATCAGATACAATGATGTGTATCTCTCAACAGTCCCGTCAGTTGATATCAAAAACACGAAAATATATAGGCTTTTTGTATACCATCATTGTGAAGCAAGAAAGGCGAGATTTATATATAATTAGCAGAACAAAACGTTTGTTTTAGTCAGAAAACAGAAAGCATTCTGTGTCATATACACAAGATATGTGTGTTTTAACGGCTAATTCTGAGTTATATGAAGTATTTTGAGATTTATTTACACGTTTCTTTTACATATCTTTAATGCTTATCAGCAGTACTGTCTAGTATCAAAAATGGGCAGAAAATATAGAAATTATTTTCAATGGTAGATTTAAGATTTCTGTAAATATAAGCTCTAGTGTTAAAGTTTTTATATGTGAAAAAATATTTCTCTCGAATAGTTTATCAGATAATAACTGACGTCATTTATTTAAAAAATAAAATAAGTGTTAAAAGAGAAATAATTACTATAATGTTTAGTAGGTCCTAAATTACTAACTATAAGATTGACCTCGCCCTTTGCTGTTGCAAGGCGAAGATAAGATTGCGTGACTTAAACATTTGCAATGAAACTCAACATTAACCATATGAATCATAAATGACATTCATGTCACCAACAAAAAAATTTCACCTGCTTGTTTTATACGTTTCATACAGTGAAGACGTTAATAAAAGAGTTAAAAACTCTTCAACAACGGTTTTACAACGGATTGCCAACTTATTTAGTGATTTATTTTTGTCAGGTTTGGTATACTGTCATGTGCTACTTTTGATAATACAATCAAAAGTAGCACATGACACTTCATTGTCACGTGCTTCTTTTGAGTGTATTATTTCATAAAAATTCAAAAGTAGCACATGGCAATACTGATATAGGTAAGGGCTAGATAGAACAGAAATTGATCTTGGATAGAATAAAACGCAAATGAAGAAAAATAATAATATAACTTATTGTTTCTTTATAATTTATGTTATGTTATTGTCATTGTTTGCATTTGCAAACATGGTGCTTTATTTAAATTATTGCATGAAAAAATAAACTCAACTAAAAAATTTAAGACATGGTTTTTTATGAGTACCTTAGTTTTTAGAAAACAACGAACAACCAAAAGACAAAATGAATGTGATTGACTTAGTTTTCAGGAAATACTCAGTCAAATGTGCACATATGACACATCAAAATTTAACAGGTATTTGTGTTATATATTAACATTTAGAAATGGGTTTTTCGAGTACCCAAGTATAGACAAACGCACAATTAATCAACAAAATATAACAAGAAGAAAAGAAAAGGCTAAACAAGAAGTACATTACTATTAGAAAAATGCTCAAGCATTGTCAGAATTTTTTTTTAATTTCATTGATGTTTTCAGTTCGGAACGAAACCAAGCGGTACCGCTTCAAACACTAGTCAGTTTAAAAAAACATGGTTTTTCACGTAGAAATTATTCTGATACTACTCACAGCCGCCAAGCATAAAGTGTGTTGGGTTAAGAGATATAAAGTATTTTATGGTTTAAAAGTTTTAAGATTTATTTAGTAAAGAAAAATTAAATTTTAAGCAAGAAATCTAAAAAAATGAAAGTATAGCAATGGGTATTGGCATTGCGTTCAAATTGGAGCCCTGAATCAACAGAATTGCGTAACCCCTTGGTAAAATGCATTTAAAATTTAACCATTTTTGTCATCAACGTCGTACATCTATACAATACTAAACAAGAGAGAGAGAGAGAGAGAGTGCATGAATATTATTTTAAATCAGTCAGACAAAAAAGTCATTTTCGTGTTATATTTAAATATTTATCAAACCATTCCTCTATCCAGTTTTATACCTTAACTGTTACTTAATATAATGTTTCTAATACAGAAATATTTTTGTAATAAAACAACAATAAAAATAAGATACTGCAGTAATTAAGAAATTCATACTGTTGATCTGTAGTCAACCTTTCCCCTTTAATATTCAACATGCAGATCAAAACAGACAGACTAAGTCTTATTACTTAACCTTATTATTAGACAGGTAATTTTTTGTAGCAAGGGAAATAACTCCGAATGGAGATGTGATGACATAATTTTGCACTGGTTTTCGCCCTTTGATATTGATGCAATAAAAAACGTGCAGCAAAAGAACGCGATAAAGCAAGCAAACAAAAGAGATAACAATGAAAAACAATAAAAGATAAAACGGACTAATATATCTACTTTTGCTTTGCATCTTTACTATATAAACATGTTTGAGACGTGTGGCAAATACGGTACAATAACTGACATTGATCACATGATCATTACACTTTGTGTATGAATATTTCACTCTCTGGACTATTTTTAAGAAGTTTCATAACAAAACAACAATACAGCCTGAGAAAAAAAATTATTAATTTTAAAATATATATTGAATTAAATACACAACTGAAATTTTCCAATTATCTAAAAAGTACCCTAATTTCTCCCATAATACTGAAAAAGTGTGTATGGTACCATCTGTTCTGTAAATCTGTTCCCGAGCTATGGAATTTAATTTCACCACCAGTTAAAACCACAGTCATAATCGAGTTTCACATTAACGATACTGGACAATATGTAACTTAAAAACATGAAATACAACCAAAACATTTTCTAAGGGGATATATCTCATACAGACGAAAATAGCAGATGTTAAAAAAGAATATATATGCAACCGAGACAGTCGACTCTCCTGTAAAAATGTTTTAAAACCGCTGTTTCCAGTGCTTCGATAAAACTGACAAAAATCCCAAAGTTTATTCAATCAATATAATAAAAAGCCATGGCTGGTCCTGAAGAGTCCGAAATATGGTTCATGTTCAAACCACTTTTAAAACGCACATTTGCCAGTTTTTATCCGACATATGCGCTGCTGCAAAAGTTGAAACTAAATAGAAATCTACTCTCCTCGCTGTTTGCGGGTGACGGCCATTCAGCATCTCAATGACCTGGGGTACGAAGCTTGGCACATAATGTTTATGTCGAACAATAAATGAGAAGCTTCTCCCAATCTTACAACAGAACTGTCTCAACACAACAGAAAAAACGTCATATTAACTCATTGTCAGAATTAACTCACCCTGCAAAAAATTTAAACACTGAATCAGCTGTTGTACCGAGCCTAAATGGGTCACAATCTGGGTAGCATCATGAGGCCAGTTCCACAAGTTCTACGAATAATAATGACAGAAACTATGACTTTTCAAAGCAGATTACATCCTTCATCCAATTAATTCACTCCTGGTTTCTTCGTAGATTCCAATTTCTTGCACTGCACTTTTAAATTTCCAAAAATGACAGCGAGAGACGGAGAGTGAGACATCATTTTCGTGTCAATCTTCGAGACTGTTCACTTGTTCGTCATCCGCCTTAGGGAATTAGTTTTTTTTTTTTTAAAATAATTTTGAAAATGACTAAATTGATGTCTTATACAAAATGTGCAAAACAAAGTGATGGTTAATAAAATATTTCATTATTTTTGCGAGTTCCGTGTTTTTTTTTCATGTTGTACTATATTTTGTTTACATTGTTACGCTGTTCCAATAATTGACCCCGCTTCTCGTTGAAGGCGGGAAAATTCAAATTGATGTGACAAAAATTCAAAAAATTTAATTAATAATTGATATAATGTAAATATAACCATTGAACAGCATAGCTATGGCAGTTATTGGATTACATGACATAGCTTTGCCAGGCAAACTGAATAACGCGCGTTATAAATATTCCTTCTTTGAACAGACAATGTATTTTTAAAAGAAAATCACATAGAATAGATGTAGTTGTTAATTGAATCAGTAAACCAAGCATATTTATTGTCGTCATAAACTACAATAAATGAGATTTTTTTTTCAATAAAATTAAATTTTAAAAAATTCATCTTTCTTCAAGATCTACAGTAAATACAGCGTTTTAAACATTTCATAAATGTGTTCAAAAATTATTAAATTGAAAGTTAGTCTGATTTTTGTATTTTACGTTTCTGTGGTTACAGAATAACGATATTAATGATATGTCTTTGTGAAAAAAATATAAAAAAGATTTGTGCAAAATAAATTAGTAAATTACTCTATAATTTACTTTAAGTGGGTTGGAGTGGAGTATTACGCCCACGTTCATGATTTTTTTTTTCACTTATATCGAGTCCGTCAGTAAAAAGGTGGTGTAGAAAAGCCTAAGTATTTATAGAAAACAATAATAAAAATATCTATAACTCTTCATATACTTTTTTTCTTTTTCAATCTTGAACATATATAAGCATGTATTGTGGAATTTTTTTTTTTTTTTTTTTTTTTTTTTTTTTTTTTGCTTCTGATGCAATTGAATCCATCATGTGAAATAAACATTCTGTTTTTAGTTAGTCAGCAAATCCATATGACGCTGCCAGCTGCCAAAAGACTTTGAATTGCAAACTTGAATGGAAAAGCTGGATTCATGGTTTGATTCTGAGAACGAAGCAGACATAAGTTTTTCCAGTTTTTTTTTACAAACTGCAAAGAAGTTACTATTGAAAGTAATCCGGTTAAAGCATATTTCTAAATCAGCACAAAACTATTGACTTCAGGTTCGTGTGTTCGAATCACTAACAGGCCATTACAACACATCACTGGCGATTTCAGAAATGGAACGGTCGATTAGCAACGTTTCAATCGCTGTTTTACTGACCAAGCATCTAAGACCCCCAACACACATACACACACACGCGCGCGCGCGCGATGAGCTTGGTCTGGTCTGACTGGTACCACCGTCTAGCTGCACTAGGCAAAAAAACAGATTGTAATTTTTCTACATGTAACTTTTCTACATCCATAAATAATTGCAATGTATTCATTGGTTTCTTATAATCATATAATCTTCCGTAGCATGTTCATTCATTACAATCAATTTTTAGATAGTAATAGTTTCAAAATTCCGAAAGTAATATGCTACTTTTGAAAAGTAACATTAAAAACTTTTGTTTTGACATATTGATTATATAATAAATATTTTGACTTTATTTTTACTTAAATTAACTTTACTTATAGGTTATTTTTTCTACAATTATTCCTTTTTTTCATTCTACAGTCATTACCCTTTTTTCATTTGGGGCCTCGGTGGCCGAGTAGTCTAAAGCGCGCGCTTACAGATCACAGCGCCTGTGTTCAAATCCCACTCGGGACAGATCCTAGTGTGAGAAAGTTTCTCAGTTCGCTTGCCGAAGGTCAGTGGTTTTCTCCGGGCACTCCGGTTTCCTCCACCATCCCAGAAATGACCGCCTCGAATTAAGTGAAAGAATCTTGACAGGGGCGTTAAACTCCATTACTCTACTCCACTCTTTTCATTCATTATATTTTTTTCATTAAGAATATAAAAAAAATTCGCGTAACATATTGGCATTAGATTTAAGTGTTGCCTCAAGATTATTAATGGCATATAAACGTTTCGGCATTTTAATTTTTTTTATTTATTTATTTGTTTATTTATTAACTATTTCTATTTTTATTTGGGATATTGTTAGAACAACTAAAGAATCATCTCGGTCACTTATGTCGACTACTTAAACTTAATAATTATTTTATATGGCTTTTCTCCTAGCGAATGGTTAAGTCGCACATTTGGATTGGTAACTAACATTTCTTCTTTAACTGATTGGTTTATAGTTATTATCTTATTTTACTGGTGAGGCAGTCTGAAGTTTTGAAATATAACATAAAAACGTTTATTTCGTTATGTATTTAAAATCCGTGTGCATTTCGGACATTATACGGAATTACCATACTTATTGTGTTAAACAAATAATGTTTATCATATACATTTCATGTTGGAGAATAATTACACTATAAGATAGCAAACTTTATTTTGGACTGGTTTTATTTACTACAGCCTAAAAAGCTAATTTCACCAAAAGTAACATCAATACAGACTACAAATCCGTCATTTTATCTTCTAAAATTCATTTACAATTGTCATGTAACACACACACACACACACACACACACACACACACACACACATATATATATAAATATATATATATATATATATATATATATATATATATATATATATATATATATATATATATATATATATATATATATATATATTGAAGATATTTAACTTTTTTAAACGAAATTTACATGATTGATTTAACTGGAAAAAAAAAACAGAATCCCTAAATTAGTAAAATTCGTAAATTACTCTCCGATATTTCAGGAAAATATCAGGCAGTTACCTTAGATCAATACTCAAATAAAATTGAAATGAGCTTATTTTTGTAGATTTAAGTGAGCAAAATAAAAAACAAGAAAGATTTAAATCAAAACAAAATGCTTTAAATAAATTTTAAAAAGATTTTGAATCCTTGAGTTCATTTTGTTGCATAGAACTTATTGCTTATCACTTTACAGAAAGTTCGCTCTGCTATCTTAAATCTCCAGCCCAATAAAGCAGTTGTTCTAGATAATTGTACTTGAATGGTTTACAACGAGTTTTAACAGACTAACCAAACAGTTTCAAATTACTCTGTCATGTCTTCACTGTTTTGTTTAGCTTCAGTTGTCTTTGTGTCTTTCCTAAGTACAATCGCAATGCTTAAATAGTAAAATGTTGATATTTGAAAGTCATTTGCATATTGCTAAAATCATATAGTAAAATGATTGATCAATACTAATGTCACTAATGAGGAATACATTTCCGAAATGTACACATATGGCACATCAAAATAACAAAGATTTTTGTTAAAAAAGTGTCTTGGTGACCTAATATTGTTTAAACAGGGTCAGTGAAATCCATATCGTATCCGAGATAACAACTTATCTACCCTGGATAACGATTTTATCCTACCGATCACCGTTAAGAATCCCCGCGAATGTATGTACAGTATCATGAAACGGAAGTAATGCTTAGATACATATCCGTCAATCAAACCAAGTCTTGCACACTGTGTAAAGGTTATGTACTGGCAACCTTCATAAGTAATCATATACAACCATCCGAATCCAAGTACACGGTAACATGATATGCTTGGCGTGGCTTGGAGTACCGTCGTCATGTGTTAAAATAATGCTTCATTTTACTTACCAGTTTCCGTCAAAGTAACTTAACTATTGTTCCTAGAAATCAAATATTATGTTTCAGTGTCGCCACAACTTTACTTGTTTCCTTACTTGCCATAAGTGAATATAATAATTATGACGCGATTACTACCAAATGGTTGCCATTGACGTTGATTTATCGACATTTACAGAAGAAATAACTTTTATACTGTCTAGATATGGAATTGAACTGGCAGATATGGACTTCATAAAGTTACCAAGTGCCCAGAATTCCCAAATAATATTAACAAAAACTAGTAAGAGAAAGGCTGTTATTAGTTACACATTGTTTTGTGATCGAAAAAGTTACACTTCTATGTCATCAGGAATAAATGAAGCAATTTTTCCTTATCTGTGTTATTTGTAATCAAAACTCAAAAACGGTGTTGTAGATAAACCTTTTTTTAAAATCGGTGTCAGTTACAGTGCATTTTGACACTAATAATACTGATTCGTATATCTCCTATCTAGCTTGTATTTTTTTTTTCAAAAAAGGTGAATTATAAATTTTTAGACATAAACAAAACAACACAATAAGCATGGGATTCTAAATAACCAGGGTCACTGGTTTAGCTTTAGTTCAAACAAATTAAGATCCAATGTTAACGACAACCTTCATTACATCACATGGAAAAATCAAGTAAAATTTAAGCATTATTTCTTGGTTTATAATCAAACAAAGCAAATAAAATTTAGACTAATAAAACATTGGTTAAAAGATAAAAAAAAAAAATTCTTTGTATTCAGTTAATACATACAGGATAAATACATTATATTAAGAATAGTTGAAAAATAATAACTAATACCATCACACAAATTAAAATCGTGAATATTTTCTAAAAAATAAATAAAAATAAATAAATAAAAGGTTCTTATACAAACGTGAAATATTTTAAAACAATAAAACAATAAAAATCCCCCAGTGAATACTGTTACTTTAACAAATAATTACATTACTAAATCTAGATATCTAGAATCAAATCAAACACAAATTAAACTTAAGATATATACTGCTAATTCTGGTTGGCATGGCAATATAAGAATCGTCTTCCCTATTCCAACAAATCAAATGTCGCCTGTGTTGATTCGCCGTCTTGTTCATTTATTGCTTCCACATGTAACTCAGTACCACTAAATGTCATCGAAACTTGAACACTTCGATCTAATCCCAAGTGTACGTTCGGCATTTCAACTTCCATGATGCCAAGTTGCTTGCATGACGGGTCCGTAACGTATTTTGGGTCTGTTTCCGAGGATATATAAACTTTGATTTTCATTCTTCTTTGCTCCCCATACACAACCTTGTAGGATTTTTCAACTTGTGGTTCTCCAACAACAACTGTCTGACCAACTTCCACGTGTTTACTAAATATTCCACCACAAAATTCAGTTCCTGCATTATCAGTAAATTTCTTTGTTTCATCATGAAGGAATGGGTCGAACTTATTGCTTGTTTTCACACCATATGTGTACTTACAAACCCTATATTTGATTGTAGATGGATCATGACCATACACCACTGCTCCTTTTAGCACTGATAAGCCAGTTTCACTTGGCACAATGACACGTAAGTGTTTGAAATTTGACCTAATAGCCTCCTGAAGCATTGGTGATTCAGAAAATCCACCAACCATCAGAATTGCGTTGCATCCTTGTACGGAGTCATGAGTCAACAGCTCTCTCAGATGTGCTACTATCTGTTTGATTGAGCAATCGTACAAACCTTTGGCTAAATCTGCGTCCATACGTAACTTATCGCCAATCCATCCTACTTTATCTTTATACTTTGATTTAGAGGCTAGGGAATCCTTTATTTCTTTACCTGAATTCAAACCTTTGTGTGTCTCATTCAAAGAGATGGGGACCTTGAATGTTATCTTGCTGTTCAATTTAGGAGTGATTGTTCTTTTTTTAACTTCAAAATCTCTATACAAGTCCAACATGTCAGTTTTGTGATTCTGACAAAAAGCATCCATGACGTCATTGCCAACTATTGCTGCCAAAAGCATTCGGAATGCTTCATCAACTTTTGTGCCACCCCAGTCACCTCCGTTGGCCTTGTGCAATTCTTTAAGAGTATTATCTGGCTGAACCTCGTGTACTGTAATATCAATTGTTCCTCCTAAAAAGAAATAATTTCAATATAGGACAATATTACAAAAAAAATCAACTTTAAAAATGTATAGCTTTATTTACAACAAAAGTTGTTGTATAGTTTTAATCAATCAAACATTGTTCATATCTTTTTTTTTAATGACACATCATGTTTTTTCGTTGTTGAAGTAATTTTGATGAACCCAAATCGTGTATACTATTTTACAGTCTATGTTATTAAAACGCACAAGAAACAATTGGTCATATTTTAGCAAACATTAAACAAAGTATGATAAGACAATATTAATACCTCCTGCGTCCAGTACAATATATTTCGATCCGGCCTGGAAGGCTGAAAACCCTTTCTGCATTCCATGACTAAATTTTTCAACAGGAAGCCTCATGCAAAATAAAGATGCTGCTTCAGGTTCCAGAGCTAGTATCAGTCTGTTACTTTTAATTCCTGTCTGAACAAATAATTGAATAAAATTATAGTTACAATTCATTAAATGCATGCAGAATTTTTTTTACAAGTTTTGAATAACAATATAATCTTTTACAATTAAACAATTGCAGGTTGAATTCGAAGATATTTTCCCTAGAAACTTCTTTGTGTGGGTGCTAACAGTTTCACTTTTAAATGTAAGCCTATTTTGATATGATGTTTTGTTGTGTCTCCATTGCTTCTTTTGAGAACGCCCCTACTTTCTGTAAATTTACCATAACTTTACTTTTAAAGTAAATGTGCTTTGAAAATATCGGTAAGATAAATAATTACAATAACAACTATTTAGCGTAACCTTTTATTTCTGAAATAATTACCATTTCTGCTGCCTCTCTCATAAACTGTTTAGCAGGGTCATTCCAAATTGCAGGAACTGTCAATACCCAAAGAACATCAGAGTCGCGAATGTCGGTTTGCTGTTTCTTACATGTTTCCATCATGCGATCTTTAAGGTAGCCAATAGAATGTGAGATAACTTCTATAGCAGGTTTTGTTTTACCATTTTCTTCCTCCAACATCAATCCTCGCTTCAAATTCTAAAGTATGAATATAATCGTTTAAAATTTTACATGGTGTGTGTGTGTGTGTGTGTGTGTGTGTGTGTGTGTGCTGACAGTTATACATACTCTGTATTCTAGACTTTTATTTGTAAGTCTATTGTTACATTGCTATGTTTACTTTCTAATTTATTATATATCTAGGTATCTGGGTGGTGTAAATGCTCAAATTGGTTGGCATAAATACCAAGCCCCAGTTTCACAATCATCATTATATATATATATGAGCCACAATGTTTAATAAAAAAATAACACAAGCCAAAAAGCTGAAAATCAATGATTCCAAAGCTCCAAAATTATATGTATCCAAATCCAGCTATGAAATACTTTGCATGAAGAAAACAATCCTCAGTTTTAAATAAATTTCAAAAATTAAGACCGCTGAAAATTTTGCCAAGTGGTACATTTTCTGACAGCACAAAATACTAAGATTTTCCTGCACATGTAAATTTGTACTTAAATCTTACAAATTAGATTTTTTGGTTAATTGTTGTGATATTCAAGAATTTTAAGTGTCATTTTGAAGATAACTTCAAGCTTGCAACACATGCATCTAACATAAGGAAAACATTTTAGTTAAGGAATTCATGTGAAGTCAAGAATAAAATTAATTTTGACTAGTATGCGCTCATTTCCCTGCTGACAAACCATTTAGCAAAATTTTAAGTCGTCTAAAATTTGAAATTAATTTAAAACTAAGGTTTGTTCCCTCATGCACAGCATTCGTTAGCTTGATTTGGATTTATATAATTTTGAAACATTAGATTCATTATTTTCAACTGCTTGGCTTATATTTTTTATGTATGAAACTTTTCGGTCTTAGTGTCACTGATGAGGAATGAATTTCCGAAATGTGCACATCTGGCACATCAAAATTTAACTGGTATTTGTATTATATATTTACTACACCTGAGCGGGCACCGCTGCTTGTGAAGTAAAACTCCCCGAGGGTATCCATAACTCAGTAGGCAGTACTTTGTGCTGTCAAAAAATGTACCATTTAGCAAAACTTTCAGTCGTCTAAAATTTGAAATTAATTAAAAACTAAGATTTGTTCCCTCATGCACAGCATTCCTTAGCTGGATTTGGATTTATATAATTTTGAAACATTAGATTCTTTATTTTCAACTGTTTGGCTTATATTTTTTATGTATCAAACTTTTCGGTCTTAGTGTCACTGATGAGGAATGAATTTCCAAATGTGCACATCTGGCACATCAAAATGCGATGTGCACATTTCGGAAATTCATTCCTCATCACTGACACTAAGACCGAAGAGTTTGATAGATAAAATATTACATACTTTTTCCTCATACAACTTCATCTTAAACCTTCTGAAGTAGTACCAATCTGTATGGATACCATCTAAAACTAATTCAGAATAGGTATCCTCCGCTTCGTACCCAAAAGAATGAAAAGTTCCATCCGGCTTAAACAAGGCACATGTTGACGTCTTCAACGAAATGAGTGCAGCAGACCCAGCGGCCCAAGTGTTGGCACAGATTTGTGTTGGGTCGTCTTCGTATTGGTGGCGAAAAGAGAACGCGAATCCAGAGAAAGTAGTACCGATGTCAATGGCAGCTACCAACAAGTAATCACTGCTGTCAGAGCTGCTGTCTTCAGAATCTACATCGGAAAGACTGAAGCCGACAGACTCGTCTGAAGAGTCCGACATTATGAAGTCCGTCCTATATGATCAAATCTAAATACCTGAAAATAAATAATTTCAAATGTATTTTCTCTAACTGACTTTTCAAAGTAAGGAAGCGAAATAAAGTGATTCTTATATTATCAATGGCGAAATTAAGTCGTTGATAGTGAAAATGAAACGGTAGACCTTATAAACATAGTCTCGTTTGGATTGGGTTCATCAAAAGGCAAAACCTTAGCATTGCATTTAGAGACATTGTATAAGTTATAGACGGCTTACTTTTTAAAACTCTTAAAAGACTAAGACGTCTAAACCGTTAAAAAAAATTAAACTGCCAAGCCTTCTTCGATTTATCAAAATCGTGTTTCTCGAGTAAAACTCTGGTAATGCAATGAGCATGCGCAAAACTCGGTCTAAATCGAACGGAAAGCGAGTTAGTCGTGTTAAATTCAATATAGAGGTCGTCAAAGTAAAAACTATGTTTCATGATGACGATGAACACGATGGTTTTTTTTTTTTTTTTTTTTTTTTTTTTTTTTTTTTTTTTTTTTTTGACGATATCGGTATTTTTTGTTCGTTTACAACAATCTTCCTAGGGACTTCGTTTCTAGAATAAAATATTTTGTTCAACATACGGTCCCCCTTCATATTCAGCTGATGATTTTAAGTAGTGGTTTACATGCTGCACAAATACTGTCGTTTTTGTTCTTGTTCAAGAACATGGTACAACAATGTAGATCAATTTAAAATATCAATATAATTGTTATTAGGTTGAGATTGCTCTGGAGTCGAATAAATTTTAATATTTTGATATTTTCCGTTTCGAAAACGACAGAGCAATCTTGGCCTAAATTGTTATCAAAACAATATCAATCAAATTTTCATTCAACAATTCCTGCTTAATTCCCGCGTCCACTATGCTGATCTCGAGTTTAACTCGACTAAATTAGCCTAGGGGGTACTATTAATCGGGTTAACACGAGAAACGCCTACCTGTTCGATTTGAATTCGAGTTAACCCCCTAACACGATTAACACAACTTGGACAAATCGAAGTCGGCCCCATCGTCAATTCTTAAAACGAAAATAGCTAGTCTGTATGAATAAAACGAAAATAAAACAAGAAATTAATAATATCTGGTTACTAATTATCTTGATTTGAAAGAATGGTGTTGAAAAAAGTATGATTAAGTGCATAAAGTAGGCAATCGAACTCTCGGTAGATAGTATAACTATTACCTTCTAGAGTTTTCGAAACTGGCCAATATAGAATGAGGAATGTACTTACTTCTTCCGAGAATCTATAACAGGAAGTACACCTGTCACGTGTGCTCTTCTTATCAAATGTGTGTATACTGTTTTCGTGATTTGAATATGCATTTAACTTGTATATAACTTAATAATAAGGCACATGTAAGAAAAATGCAATGATCAAAAGTGTGTGTGTGTGTGTGTGTGTGTGTGTGTGTGTGTGTGTGTGTGTGCAATAGTTTTTTTCATTAATTATCTAATATACAACGCAGTGCAGATTTAAATGAACACGTAGATCATTTATAAGGAAGTAAATAAACCCAAATAACAATAACATAATAAATTACATAAATTCATAATTTAAACACTGTCGTACTTAAATAAAAAAATAAAGGCCTATATCTTAACATCGCGCTTCTGTCATATATCAATTTTGAATATATTTTATAATTAAATTAAAAATGATATAGATCTATAACACTTCTATCGGATTTTAACAACTATATAGCGTATGTTCACTATGATGCCTATTGTCTCTTTGGGATTTGACAGCGTATCGCGTGAATTGTGCCCCTTAACACTTGTGGGGACAGAAGAAGAAAGATTTTTTTTTTTTTTTTTTTTTTTTTTTTTTTTTTTTTTTTGAGTTTTTCTTTTAGAATAGGGCAATTTCAGAAATGCGCAAAGTAAACTAGCAGGCTTTTAATTAACGAGGTCACGTAGTCTTGTTTTGAAAATGGAAGAAGAGGTCGGCAAACATCAACACCGTAGAATTTGATCCGAATTCTAAAACCAGCAGCGATGTCATCTTAAAATATATAAAAATTTTGAAAGACAAATAATATACCATATTTTTAGTCTGAAGCAAAAATGAGGCGGAGCCTCTTCCGACACCAGTTCGGGTATCGGAAACTTGATGATCCCGGGTTTTTTTATATTGTTCTAACCCTACAAACAGCCGTCAGGCATTAAGTGTGTCGGAGTCGGAGGAAATTATGTCTTTTTAAACACTTGTTATTGATGGTCAAGATAGTAAACGCAATACTTAATTCAGCATTAAGACAAATTTCGAAATTGAAAGTTAATTATTTTAATAATTCTCAGTAATTTTACAAAAACGCTATTGGTGTACCTGAAAGTATACATTTCGTCCCAAACTCTGGACATCTACATATTTTGGTCCGACCGCCTGATATATCATCCCTTAATATATTCATTTCGTCACATAATATTGAGATTTTATCCAATTTTGAGGTATTTCGTCCCAAACCCTGAATTTTTCATACCATATCCTCGACATCTCATCCAATACTCTCGGAATTTTTTATCATCTCGTCCCCTTCTCTGTAATTTTTGTCCCCCTACTCTGTAATTTTCGTCCCGTTCTCTGGATTTCTCGTCATGTACTCTGCAACTTCGCTCCATTATTCTGGACCTCTTCAACACGTCTTACAAAATATATTTGTTAGACATATAATTTTAAATCAGCATTAATATTTTGAATACAAGTTAACAGCTGCTGATATTTAAAAAAAATTTGCATGATAAATTGTATTTAGTTATAAAATAGAAATAATATTATCTGCTTTATTTTCCAAATATCTTAAAAGCATGGTACTCCATTCTAAAATATAACAATAAACAAAGATAGCTTCAAATATTTAAAACGAAAAATGGTGACGAGCATGCTAATTAAAACGTATAAAGAAGAATTGTTATTATTAAAAACGAGAAAATCTTTTGTTTGATGGTAATGCTGTTCTACGTCGCATCAGCAAATTTTCAGCTATTCACGATGAAAGGAAGATTATCATCAGTATTAATCTAAGAACAAGTTAGTGTGAGATGTGCGAATGTGTATTATGGTCTGTCCTTTACTAGAGCGCACTCAGGGCAACTTTTTAAGGAACTAGCTCTCTAAGTCAATATGCTGCAGAACAACATATCACTCCCGCCGCACGATTGCATTATCTTATCACTAGGTGTACCAGTCGATACCCTATCCCCTTAATGTCGAGTGTCAGGCGAGGAAGTAGTATCTTAAAGTTTTAAAAGTCTTATGACCCGGCCGTGGCTAGAACCCCCGACCTCCCACTCTCGAAGCGTTAGCTCTACCATCGAGCCTCTAAGGTGGTCTGAAAACAGTTTTGGCTTCCTTTGTGGTTCTATAGGTTGTTTGTACTGAAGTTAATTCATGATAAACATTCTTTATCACGGTACATAGAGGTATATTGGACACGATATTTACCTCACATTGCTATCATCAAGCTGCATAGAAGTCATTACATGCGCTGTATTTATTCATTAAACCAGGAACAGAATCGAAAGTGAAACATGACAGATTGCATTAATTGTCCTTCATTAATATCCAGATGTATTTGAAATGGTGTTATTTTTCCCTTACTAAGTCACAAATGACAAATTCAACGAAGTTCTGTGTTTAATTTATCGTATTTCAACATTTTGAAAGTTGTGTTTAAATGACCCGGTTTTGATGACGTAACCATGTTCTAAATATTAGATCCCAAATTCTGTATCTCGCTGGGTAAATACTGTAATTTCTGCATTTATTCGAGCTTTTATCGTTGAACCAAATGTAACATTGTTCATTAGGAACATCATTTATTAGATTAGCACCGTTTTAATTTTAAAAAAAAAAAAAAAAAAAAAAAAAACTTAATGCAGCTTTAAGCTTATTGTCCGTCACCTTTGGTTATGGAAACAGCATCTGTTATTAATTCAGTAGCAAGACTGTGTCCTGAACTGAAGCAAAGGTTGGTTTATATTTTGATATATTTTTCGCCTTTTTAATATTGAGTAATTCATTTAAATATATTAGTGTCCATTAGATAGTAACTGTTGTTGTTGTTGTTGTTGTTGTTGTTGTTGTTGTTGTTGTTGTTATAATTATTATTAATGAAATTTAATTTTACTAATTTCGCCCCCTACCGAATCACCGAAAACATTCATCAATCTCTCCCAATACTAACTCACCCACAAATACCATTCGTGACCTTCCAGCTGGCCTCTTGCTAGGTGGTGGACCAGAATTTTTCCAGTATTA
Organism: Tegillarca granosa; assembly: GCA_029721355.1. Classification (NCBI taxonomy): domain Eukaryota; kingdom Metazoa; phylum Mollusca; class Bivalvia; order Arcoida; family Arcidae; genus Tegillarca; species Tegillarca granosa. The sequence goes on along the minus strand of CM056599.1, from coordinate 43,104,378 downwards.
TTGACTTAACTTCCATATTAAGTGGACATAGACTAGCCCCTTACTAGGTGGTAAACCAGAATTCAACCAGTATTATTGACTTAACTTCCATATTAAGTGGACATAGACTAGCCCCTTACTAGGTGGTGGACCAGAATTCTACCAGTATTATTGACTTAACTTCCATATTAAGTGGACATAGACTAGCCCTTACTAGGTGGTAAACCAGAATTCTACCAGTATTATTGACTTAACTCCAATATTAAGTGGACATGGACTAGCCCCTTACTAGGTGGTGGACCAGAATTCTACCAGTATAATTGACTTAACTCCAATATTCAGTGGACATAGACTAGCCCCTTACTAGGTGGTGGACCAGAATTCTACCAGTATAATTGACTTAACTCCAATATTAAGTGGACATAGACTAGCCCCTTGATAGGTGGTGGACCAGAATTCTACCAGTATAATTGACTTAACTCCAATATTAAGTGGACATAGACTAGCCCCTTGATAGGTGGTGGACCAGAATTCTACCAGTATAATTGACTTAACTCCAATATTAAGTGGACATAGACTAGCCCCTTACTAGGTGGTGGACCAGAATTCTACCAGTATAATTGACTTAACTCCAATATTAAGTGGACATAGACTAGCCCCTTGATAGGTGGTGGACCAGAATTCTACCAGTATAATTGACTTAACTCCAATATTAAGTGGACATAGACTAGCCCCTTGATAGGTGGTGGACCAGAATTCTACCAGTATAATTGACTTAACTCCAATATTAAGTGGACATAGACTAGCCCCTTGATAGGTGGTGGACCAGAATTCTACCAGTATAATTGACTTAACTCCAATATTCAGTGGACATAGACTAGCCCCTTACTAGGTGGTGGACCAGAATTCTACCAGTATAATTGACTTAACTCCAATATTAAGTGGACATAGACTAGCCCCTTGATAGGTGGTGGACCAGAATTCTACCAGTATAATTGACTTAACTCCAATATTAAGTGGACATAGACTAGCCCCTTACTAGGTGGTGGACCAGAATTCTTCCAGTATTATTGACTTAACTTTAATATTAAGATGACATGGACTAGCCCCTTACTAGGTGGTGGACAAGAATTCTTCCAGTATTATTGACTTAACTTTAATATTAAGATGACATGGACTAGCCCCTTACTAGGTGGTGGACCAGAATTCTTCCAGTATTATTGACTTAACTTTAATATTAAGATGACATGGACTAGCCCCTTACTAGGTGGTGGACAAGAATTCTTCCAGTATTATTGACTTAACTTTAATATTAAGTGGACATGGACTAGCCCCTTGATAGGTGGTAAACCAGAATTCTACCAGTATTATTGACTTAACTCCAATATTAAGTGGACATAGACTAGCCTCTTACTAGGTGATGGACCAGAATTCTACCAGTATTATTGACTTAACTCGAATATTAAATGGACATGGTCAATCAACTATTGGGATGCCATGGGTTGTCGGTCAAACTCTAGGACGATTCTAGAAATGTATTTTACTACAATAAATTTACTGTTTCTATAAGAGTTAATTCTATCATATACTTATGAATAGTTCGAGAACAAATTGCCTTACAGTGACACCAAAATACATGTGTCTTCTTTCGCTGAAAAAAGCTGTGTGCTCCGAACGTTTACCCCATTTCTTTGAATAGAGTGATAAAAAGACTGATCTTTTCATTCCCCTGTTTTCCGAATATATCTCTCGGGTGAGCAGACAATGATTTGTAAATGAACTAGTTATGTTTTAAATTTGACCAAGTCCACAAGATGGTTACCTAATGTGTACGGTAACTCTAAAATGAGGTATAGAAGGGAAATTGTTGTTGTTGTAATTGTTGTCGTCGTTGTTGTCGTCGTCCTGCTGTTGTTTTACCTCACATCAGCAATTTTTCATTTTTTCAGAACGAGAGCAAGATTAATAAACTCAAAGGGTTAATTTAATATCAAGTTCCTGTATACATAAGATGTACGAGTATGTATAATGACCTGTCCTGTATACATAAGATGTACGAGTATGTATAATGACCTGTCCTGTATACATAAGATGTACGAGTATGTATAATGACCTGTCCTGTATACATAAGATGTACGAGTATGTATAATGACCTGTCCTGTATACATAAGATGTACGAGTATGTATAATGACCTGTCCTGTATACATAAGATGTACGAGTATGTATAATGACCTGTCTTGTATACATAAGATGTACGAGTATGTATAATGACCTGTCCTGTATACATAAGATGTACGAGTATGTATAATGACCTGTCCTGTATACATAAGATGTACGAGTATGTATAATGACCTGTCCTGTATACATAAGATGTACGAGTATGTATAATGACCTGTCCTGTATACATAAGATGTACGAGTATGTATAATGACCTGTCCTGTATACATAAGATGTACGAGTATGTATAATGACCTGTCCTGTATACATAAGATGTACGAGTATGTATAATGACCTGTCTTGTACCAGTGCACACCCAGGGTGACTTTTGTTAAGGTGCTAGCTCACCGAGTCAGTATGCTGCAATAAATATAGCATTCCCCAATCACATCATCCTGACACCGGGTGAGCCAGTCGATACTTTGTTCTTTTATTGCTTAGCGCCAGGCGAGGAAGTAAATTTTAGTCCGAATCCACGACCTTCCGAGGCGGACGCTCTACCACTGAGCCAACGAGGTGGTGCAAATAAAAAAGGAAATGTGATGTAGATTTCCTATTTACTCTTTTAAGAAGTTGTAAAATATTCAGGATTTAAGGAAAAATTTGAAAATACGAACAAAATAATATATATATATATATATATATATATATATATATATATATATATATATATATATATATATCCCGACGTCACTCTGGAAGCCCGGCTGTAAGTCAGCTTATATGAGTTATTTAATAAGAAAAAAAGTTTGAACTATGCATGTATGAGGCTATCTTTAGTTATTTATTTTTTAGCAATCTATTTGGTAAATTTTAAAGTAACATATTAATGAAATGTAAGAAATCAATCATTTTTAGCTGAACTGAGCACAACGTAAGCTATTGTGATGGGTCATTGTCCGTCGTGCGTCGCGCGTAAACTTTTGATTATTAACACTCCTGAGGCCACAATTTTAATGCAATCTTAATCAAACTTGCTCAGAATGATCAGTTTGACAAAAGCTAGCTCAAGTTTGTATATGGGCCATGTTGGGTCAATAAGTAGGTCACTAAGTCACTAGGTCAAATAATAGAAAAACCTTGTTAACACTCCTGAGGCCCCAATTTTAGTCCAATCTTCATCAAACTTGCTCAGAATGATTCTCTTTACAAAAGCTAGCTCAAGTATCTATATTGGCCATGTTTGGTCAATAAGAAGTTCACTAGGTCAAATAATAGAAAAACCTAGAAGATCCTGAGGCATCAATTTAAGTCCAATCTTTATTTAACTTAGTCAGAATGATCCTCTTGACAAAAGCTAGCTCAAGTTTGTATATGGCCCATGTTGTGTCAATAAGTAGGTCACTAGGTCAAATTACATGTATATAAAAACCCTGTTAACACATCTGAGGACTCAATTTTAGACCAATCTTCATCAATCTTGCCGAGATTGATCCTCTTGACAAAAGCTAGTTCAAGTTCATATATGGAGAATGTTGGGTCAATAAGTAGGTCACTAGTTCGAAATATAGGAAAAATCTCTTTTAAAAATAGAAGTTCCAGTTTGCCAAAATCAAGCTGAGTGTACATCATTTTCAGGTGAGCGTCCAGGGCTTTCATGGCCCTCTTGTTTAAAATTTATAAGAATTAAACTTACCTTATCGGTGATATATTCACGATGTAAGAGCCCCCCAGATACACAAAATTGAGATGAAATATATACAAAAATAACATCTCTAAAACTGTGAACCTGGGGGTCCCAGAAGGCGAGTCTCCTTCCGCTTAGCACACTCTATGTGTGACAGCGCGGCTGCATTGGGAAACAACACCCCTGGGACCAAAGAAAAAAAAATTAAAAAGTAATGATTGAGTGACTAGAAAGCACATTCATATCGAAGTAAGCATCAGTTTTTGGCCACGGGATTGGTTTCGGTAATGTTATCTGTCCATGTCGTAAGCAGTGAAAGCCTGTGACCCCAGGATGTAGATCCAAGGATCGTCTAATCAAGCTCTGAATATACTCTCACAAATACCTACCTTTTATAGTCTGTGCATATATGCTGATATATGCAAATATGTTTATTTATAGTGTTATCGTTGTTGGCATGAATAAACGACAGGTAAGTAATATTTGATCATGTGACTGCCCGATAACCGAAATCCAGTAATTTCTACATACAGTAATTTTCCCACATACATTAATAAAATGACCACGGAATGTGCAGGGATTGCATATATGAGGTAGCGACTTTAATTTGTAAGTACAATGTTCAAAATTCAAATGGACTTTCATAGCGTTTGCTACAAGTGGGGGACAATTATTTCTATTGGCAATGGAATCGCATAAAGTGACGTTTTCCTGTAATAACGACGTTTTTCAGAAATATTTGATGTAAACGATTTCCATCTTATTCTGCACAAGCATTAGGAATATTGATCACATGGCATGCTTGTGCGTTCCATCGTGACAATACACGACAATGGAGCGATTATGATATCATAATTTCAATAAATTTTATATCAAAAATTCTTTAACATTAATATCTTTTTTATGAAACACTAAATGATCTATGAAATTAATGAATTCCCGCTTGTTTCTGCAACTACTTTTCAGTTTGTATATATGTTGGTCCTGATAATAATACACTTCTAACAAGGCACTAATAATGATAATAATATTTTTTTTTCATTATTTTCTATAATTCTTCCCGTATTCAATGAAACAGCAACTACTGGCAGCTCTAAAAACCTCCATCACCTCCACATACCGAACACGCGAGACCGGTCCCGAATTTATCCTTCTTAGGTTATAGTAAAATAAACTTCCATGAACTGGTCATTCTAAATACCGGAACACCGGTTTTAAACGCAATTAATCACTATATATGATTTATCTAAATGTTTGAAATTAATCAAAATTAATGTTTTAAAAAACGAAAAAAAACAGTAATAAATGATTTTTAACGAAGCTTTCACAATGCTTTATAGTTTTCAAAGAGGGTATGTTCGCACCTCTCGCACCCCTTCTGAATACGGGCTCGTGGCATGTAAGAGTCGTATACAGTATAACCTGTGTATAAAGTCCACCTAGGGGACTGAGCAAAAGTGGACTTAATAGACAGGTGGTCTTAATATAGAGGGTCCCCTATATGTACGAGTAAACATACAGTGTTTAAAATAGTTAAAAAGTGAAAATATGCAGTACCTATTAAAAACTTATTAATATATACATTAATAAAGTTATTTTCATTTTATTATTTAAAAACAGATTATTCAGAAATAATAATTTTAAAAACTATTTAAATTTGATAAACTGTACATCAGATGATTTGGTTAAACTCTACCTATTATATACACTTGACTAATTGTATCTTTGTTGTTATAAGAGGTGTAATTACAGTAAAACTTCGATCGCTCGAACGTCGTTGCCTCGAATACCCCAGATAACTCGAAGTCGTCTGTTGGTCCCGACCAATTTCCTATTATATCCTATGTAAATAAACCTCGATGGCTCGAACTTCATTAACTCGAATACCCCCGCTCGCTAGAACAATAAATATTTTTTCAAAAGTATAAAGTTAGTCAAAATTCAACTTTTTTCGCTCGAATAAAGTTTTTGCCAGAAGAACATGTAGTCCTGGACATTGTAAACAAAACAAAAGCTGAAGCCATATTACAGATTTCATCAAAAGTAATAGAGTGGAACGAAATGATTAATCTAGACAGTTACCTAAAATTAATTAATTAATTATTAATTAACCTACTAAGAGAATGTCGATATGCTCAGTTCTTTAATCTCTTAATCCGATTACGACACGCGGAAGTGTTTGATCGCTATTTTTAAAACACCTCAGTCGCTCGAGCCTCAGGATTCTGTAATTTACATGCCCTTGGAATATGTATAGTAATGTGTATTATCGTTATTTCCCGTGATTAAAACGACCTGTAATGATTGTGTTTTGTATTGTTTTTCTTTAAAGTATTACATGTGCAACAAAGAATAAAGGAAGTTTATTTTGTATCACCTGTTGAATTTAAAATAAAGTGCCATGTTCTAACCCCCTAGCCATATAACATCATACGGCAGATTGCAGGTCAACATGTAATTTGAAATGAATTTTGTATTTTAATTGGGACATGTTATTCTTTTTATTTATTTATTTTTTTTTAAAAAAATTTCGTGACAAATAATGGATTTTTAATTCGAACTTTTCATAATTTGACCTTTTAGCTCACTTACATGTAAAACAAATTTAAAGATTCTTTAACAGTCGGTAAACATGAGAACGTGAACCTCCATTCATATCTCGATGTTCAATCGCTCGAACCCCCCGATGGCTCGAATATTTAGTCAAAGTCCCTTGGACTTCGAGCCATCGAAGTTCTACTGTATATATAAAACATAATAGATAACAATGGGTATTTCTACCTTTATATCTGATGGCTTCAGTTGTTGACATGATAAGTATGACTTCATATATTTTTCTTCAAAATTTTACGTAATGTCAGCTGATACTGTAGTCTTTACTACAGTAGATTTTTAAACTATGTAAGTTACTACATTGTATTTAGTGTGATCAATAATTTATATTAAAATTATTTATTGCCAAACTTCATACATCACAGTATCAAAGAAATGAGGCTGATATTTACTGCAAAAAAGTTGGGACATTATAAAATTTATAGAGAGCGCAGCGATGCTTGCACCCATTGTGCAAGCTCGCGAAGCGAGCTCTATAGATATCGTGTACGGAGACCAGTTAAAAATGAATAATCCTTCAAGTTTTGTTTTTTGACACCGGTGAATTACGTCACTTCCGAGGTCGTGTGGGAAAAAACGGAAGTGAAAATTATTATTTTCAAAATCGCTTATTTAAAGTAATTAACAAATTTATTAACGACAACATAATTGTCTATAAAAAATAACTTTCGTATGAGACTTACAAAAACTTACAATGTCGACTTGTTTATGACAATGTTACGGTAACAAGCGATTTATGGCGAGTGTCAATCTTGTTCACAAAAGAACTTGGCAGATACCTAATATGACGTCATGGATGATGAAGGTCAAAGGTTAAAAATGGGACCGTCATGAATTCTATAGAACAGTGGACGATAAATCTGCTAATGGTCGTGTTTCAAAACTGTTCAGAGATATCAAAAATAATTAAAAATCCAAATGAATAATCTACCGCATCAGCTCTAAATTTTACACAAGATAATATCTGAATTTGGCATCATATAAAATGGCTGACGTAATGAGCAGATTATCACTCACTGTTACTGTTATTGAGATGAATCAATGTTTCCGATCTGTAAATCTACTGTGTCTAAGATGTTGCCGAAAATTTTTAATGTTTATCTTCATGATTGACGTACCTAAACAAATCGTTATTAGAGATCCAAAAAGTATTTCCAAACAATCAATAGAAATTACGTATAGGTCTAGCTAGTAAGATTGTTTTGCTTTTGGCGGGAATGTGACGTCATCATTACATCATAGTGTCACATGGCATAAATCCAGTGAGCATTTTTTTCGTGGGGATTTGGGGTTGTTGAAATAAAAAATAATTCTTATTTTTATTCTTATTTTTATTTAATTTTTGTTTCTACTAAAGTATTATGTACTGAAATATCTCATTTATTACCAAAAATAGAATTGAGCATAATCATGATATAGCATAATATTATGTTTAGCAGTATGCCTCACGTTCTCATGCATATTGGTGAACATATATCTGTTATAATTAATTTTAAAAAAAAATCAAGTTAGCAATATGACGTACTGCAATTAACCCGGAATAAAATCTTTTCTCCAACTATTTGGGAAAATTTTTTTTAAAAAAGTGCATTGATACGTAAAACTAATTTTCTAAAACAACATGGTTTCGAAAGTAAGCTTATTTCATTGCACAAGATTTACAAGGTATTTAAACAGTCACATAGTAATTTGATGATATTGTAACACTACCCAGTGGCAAAATTGATCATTAAATTGAAAACAGTTGCAACTTCTGTAACCTATAACATAAGGTTGTGATTTATCTGTTCCATGTTTTAAGCAATTTTAACTAAACTGAATTAGATGTATAATGTTGTTCCGATTTTGTATTAAAATGCTCGACAAGGGAGCAGCGATTGTTTCAGTTCTTCAAAGAAACACAGACCACCATGTGTTTTTTCTGTATTTACTGACAATCGTCTTGCTTATACATGTTATACAGTATGTCTCTCCTGTATGAGACATCCTTTATATCATAAAATCACATCTTTTGGACTTTTACCATAGAACAGGTGGTTTGCTTAAGACGAAACCACTAACAGTGTCACAAACAATACATAAAATCTGGGATGAAAAACATTCCAAGATTGAAGCACCATCTATCAATAAGCAGCCATAGTTGCCACCCTGGCTAACACCTACCTGATGGCTAGAGAAAAATGTACCAGAAATGTCCATGATAGAAGAAAACCACCCAAGTTTAATTTTCCCCAAGGACCTGTCACAAGAGGAGCAATTTATCATCAGACACTGCTAAGGACCTAAGGACTATGATGAATATGCTCCCAATTATCATAAACATTCTCTATCTAATATATCCATTTTTATTATAACAGATTTTATTCAATTTTATTTCTTTGGATTTTCTTAATAATCATTATGAAACTATCAGTTTCTGAGTGTGCCAATTTATAGATTACAGTTCCTCTCGTGAACACGCTAGGTTTGAATCTTACCAGTGCAGAAGTTCTGTTGTGGGAGAATTCTTCAAGAAATTTTCAGTCAAATTTATTTGATTGGGGATTTCAATAAGCTAAACATATCTACATTGTGACTTTGTCTTTTGTTAGCAAATAACATATTTACGTAGTCTAATTAAATTAGTGAAATGAAATAATAATCATAAAATCTTAAATTATAAACAATATAATAAACCATCATAAATGGAAAAATGTGCTTAAAACAATTTGCTGCGCTCTCTACATAGGCTGTGCCTACAATCATGTTATATTAAAGAAGTGGACTTTATAGACAGGTTCTGCAGTGGATTTTATTCACATAAGGCAGTTGGACTTTATATAGGGGTTTATTATATAGTAAAATCCATTTGGGATACTTCAGACAGGTTGCTATAGACAGGTGGACTTTAGATAGAGGTGGACTCTGCAGCAGGTTATACTGTATTTAGTGCACATTAGTACAAAGCAAAAACGTTACATACATGCACAACAGGACCCCGTAGCTTAGGTTCATAGCAAGGAAAAACGAAAGCCTTGATATAACTGACGTCAACGTCAGCTTCATGACGTCACTGTAAGATTTGCTGACGTTAACACTGACATAGATATTACGTCATTATGTAAACACGCGAGTTCTTCTTTGTCAGTGAAAATGCGAAAATTGCTTTCATGTTTCTTAGGATAAACAATGGGATTATTTTTGCGGTATTGGCCACTTTGGCTTACGTGACATCAAGATGTGTAACAAAAACAGGTAATGGAACGAAATTGATTATATGCGATCACGAAAACATTATTTGTCTGAATGGCTGTTTCCGCAATAATCTGATATCGATACATGGAAAAAATGATAACTTTCAACCGGACTGCAAAGAAAAGTGTTTACAACATTGTGTCATTAGCTCACCATGGTCCTTATGGGGAGCGGACTTAACACACAAATATTTAAGTGAGTAAATATTTTGAATTTTATTTGAAATTAACATAATTGACATTAACTTCCTGTCGCTTTCTCTTGCGTACTGTTGTTGTTACCGCTAGTTTGGATATATTGAAAGAACGTCTTTTTTCACACATATATTTACAGTAGATATTTAAAATACTAGTATGTTTAAATTATACAGAGATATCTCTAATTATACTTTTGATCTGAATTATCTCTTAAGTGATTTAAAATATCTCTAAATATGTTAGTCCATACAACATGGAATTCGCCAGTGTACCACGTGATACCTCATAGCGTTTGTGCGGGACAATTATTTCTATTGGCAATGGAATTGCATAAAGTGACGTTTTCCCGTAATAACGACGTTTTTTCGGGAATATTTGACGTAATCGTTAATAATTTCACCCCGCACAAACGTTATTTTAGGTATTGATCACGTGGTACACTGGCGAGTTCCATTTTAACGTTTTGTGATTTTACAATCGCGGAAACGAGCTACATCTAGAAAGTAATAATTATAGTGTATATAAAATTAAAATAATTCAAAAATAAATAAAGAAAGTAATAAAGAAATAATAAAGAAATAAAGAAAAATTAAAAAACAAATGGTTTAATTATCAACAATGGCATTGCCTTTTTAAATAAATTGATTAAACTAAATTTAAGTTAATTGTGAAAAACTAAGCATAATCCACTGTCACAAACACAATGCATTCAACGGCATTTTGTAATAAACGAAGTTTGTGATAACATTAATTAAATGTGATTTATTGATGATAAAAGATTAAGTGATATAATTATCGAGTTGGTGACAGAGCTTTTTTTTAATATCACTATATATCCGTTGATATCACTTATTTATTTAGTAGCAGTATCACTGTATTATTAGTACTGATATCAACAAATCGATTAAATTTATTTGTGCTATAACTATAAACGGAATAGCTAAACGACACATCATATTTCAAGAATACCTTAGCGATACTTTAAGACTTGCATATACAAGTACTTACATACTCTAAGAAGAGTTTTATGTTGTTTTTTTTTCAGGAATCCGCCAAAGAACATGCGAGACACAACACGGAGAGAAATCGATTCATCTTCAATGGAGAAAACCTTTGAAAATTGTCAGGAAAATCCTTGTAAAACGAAATGTGAAGGAAAAAAAATTGCCAAAGAACATCAGGAAACAAGTTAAAAATACGCTTGAAAAACAGTTCTTTAACTTCAAAAGAAAAGAAGGAGACGTTGTGCGATTAAACTGCGATAATATCGCAGCCCGAAGCATTCTTCGTAAGTATCCCAAAGCTGGATTTCGATTTATACACAACAATAAACCGATGAAAATAGAAACTGATCGAATGATGTTCAGGCTCGGTATTTTATCCATACAGTCACTGGCATCGACTGACCAAGGTGTTTATATGTGTGAAATCGAGTATGAACCTGGCCAGGTCAAGACCGTTGCTCTGTTTTCTATCCTTGTTACCGATAGTGGTTCTGAAATTGAAGTCAAAGAAACAAATACGCTATCAATTAAATGCAATAGCGTTTCTATCGCTAGACTATTTAAAGGTTCTGTTCGAATATGGCGAGATGAAAAGGGGAAGCAAAGAAGTAAGCCTATTGACGCAAGACTTCATAAACCAGATATATTTCCCAATGTCAACAAGTCGTCTGCCGGAGGATGGACATGTTATGTAAAACATAAAAAGTCAAATCGCGTCTGGCAGACAACTTCTTATAACGTAAAAGTAGATCCACCGCCAACTAAATATGAAAAATATTACGAGGAAATTATGGGTCACAAGTTTAAATACGGTTGCATATTCTCCGGCGTAGGTGGATTAATATTTGTCATGTGCTTCAGTTTCATATATCAGACCGATAAAGCTCGATCATCAGAGGGCTCGCAGATAGAAATACTGAAGAAGCAGTTGAAACGATTGGAAGGTATTACAAGTGAAGTGTCAAGTGAACCATTAGAAAATAACCCTTTGGTCGCATTTAAACCTGATGGTGAGGTTGAACAGGATTTTGGCGACGAGACAACTAAATTACTCGACAATCAAGACGAACTGGATATGGTAGACGAGAAAACTAAATTGCTTAGTAAGAGTGACTTTTCTGACCTTAGTGACAGTATCTTAAGTTTAAACTCAATTAGAAATTAAGAACTATAACATTTCTACAACATTAGTTTTAACTGAAACCGGTACGTTAATATTAATATCAAATGGTTTTAAACAAGCAAACTATTCTATGCTGATCTAATTTTATTGTTATGATTTTATAATAAAACATTTGATAATCAGTAACTCTCTTTTATCAATTACCTAGTTTAAAATAAACCACATTTATCACTTCCGAACTTTTATGAATATCATCGAGAATATTTCTTTTCAGCAAGTGCGCAAGTCATTTCAAATGTTTTGCTAGTCAGGGATTTAGCTCATCAGACAAGTGAATTTGATACTAACAGCTCTTTTTATAATACTTTTAATTCTTAATATGTGTTTCATGTTATAATTTTTACGTTAGGCTACTTACATGCATAATGAGATTATTATCGCCTGATCTTGAATTGTATTGCTTTGCTTTGAGGTCAAGACAGTATGCACAATCGATATTCAACAAAATTTTAAAAATTCCTTGTTGATTTTGTATAGAATTTGGCAAAAATAAAAACAAAAACACAATGGTTAAAAGTTATCAAGCTAGGGATTCAATAATGATAACGCGTTTGAATTTACGGTAGTATATATATATATATATATATATATTAGCTACTGAAAAACACATATTTTATCTGTATGACGGAAGCAATATTCCTAATAAACTTAATGTCAAATTAATTTTACTTCTTGAAAATAGGTTTCCAGCAGAATAAGCTGTTGTTAACGATCAATTGGCACTGCAACACCACAAAAAACACACAAGAACAAATTAAGACAATGTACAAAAAATAATGTTCAGACTACTGATTATAAAACTGTAGACATTTGGATATTCGAATACTGACAAAATGGTATCCTCTGGTTTGTTACTTAGCACTCCACTTTATAAGCTATCAAATAGCCATTATATTCAACATTTATGTACACCACACATTTCGCTAACAAATTCATTTACCCGGATAATCTGTCAATATGACAAAGTTAAAAGCATATAGACAACACCAACAACTTTTTACATTATGTGATCTTGTGGTTGTTTCAGGCACTTTTTGTAAAACTGATAAAAGAAGATTCTTAACAATAATTTATTTATTTAATGTGATTTATTACTGTATTTGTTCTCAGCATTTTTATCATTCAAAAAAATCAAACGTTTAAACATTTTCGCTCATGATGGCTACACACAGAGGGAATGCAATGCACCATAAATAATATCCATACAGAAAAAAAAATCGAAAACGTATATACCTTGTCTTGAGAAATGTTTTAGAACATAGAATATTTCAACAGTGTCCAGTTTTTTTTATTATTACAGGTTACATTCGTTGTGGATTTTCATCAGGCGAACTTGTTGCAAACCAGCTCACAAGGCTCGGAAGAAAATTTGCAGACATTGGGCCTAGTAACACTAGCCGTACAAGAAATCTTGATTCTTTGCAATTCCAGAGACTTGCAAGAAATGTTGATGATAATGTTTTAGGTAAAACTAGCCACGGATCTTTCCGACGTCGTCGACGACGTAAACTTGAAATTAAACAAACTCCTCTTCGTCCGACTTTAAGCAAATATATTGATGAGGAATTTGAAAGACTGTATTATGCTTTCACTGAATATGATGGAAGGTCATTTTCCTTTAACTGTAATTCCCAGTTGACAAATATGGTCAAGCAGGAATTCCCCAGATCGGTATTTAGGTTTGTACACAATGATAAACCTATGAGTAAAACGATAGGTCTGTATTCCGGCGTGTTACGTTTTCGAAAATTGAATTCTAAAAATGAAGGCGTATACCTTTGTCAAATGGAATATGAAAAAAATTTAGTTAAAACTTTTGCTTTGTTCACATTGTTAATTAAAAATTCAAAAGACGAAATTGTTACAGTTAGAGAAACGGAATCTTTGTCACTAGCTTGTCACAGCACTCCAATGTCACATTTTTATCCGAAATCCACACGAATATGGAAAAATCATAACAATAAGCCAAAAAGCAAGAAATACCCAGCAAACAAATCGAACAATGATACTTTTACGAACGTTAAACGATCAAATCGAGGCACATGGATTTGCTGGGTGGAGGATAAAAGAAGTGCTAGAAAATGGCCTATTGCTTGGTACAGGGTCTACATCGATCCGCCGCCAACAGATAACGACAAATTGATAATGTCGATCCAACGAAATATCATGCTTGTTATTGGTTTCGTTATTGGAACATTAGGGCTGCTGTGTGTAATGTGTTTTAGTCTGTTATATAGAGGAAATTCTCCATTAACTATCGATGAAGAAGATGTTGAAATTCTAGATGAACGGGATGTCATCTGCGATCTACCACCAGCCATGACTGAAGATGTAACTGCCATTAAACAGGATACAAAGCAAAGAACATCACAACTGAAGAATGTTGAAAACTTCGGTAAAGAACGTTCATTAGACAGAGTACGTTCTTTTCACAGGGAATGCTCTATTGAGGACCAGCATTCTTTTATATTCAGTGATAAAAATTAATCATATACGAGTAGTTACTGAAACAATATTTGTAGATCTGATGTCTGTGTTGTGATACTAATGTCGCATGGTCTTTAATACCCATCTTGATAACGGCAACTGGAAATCTGGTTCACATTTTTAAAGTGTCTCTCTATTTTTTTATTTTTAATAAGATAAATTCAACTAAATCATAAACACACGTGATAATTTAATCCGTCAAAGCACCCTTCTTGAATATATACATACGTTTCTGTTAGAAAATTAATGATTTAAAAAAATATCTTATACTCTTATCAAACATAATCAGAACAACTCTTTAAGTTGTACAGACTCTCCAATATTGAGAGGTAAAAAAAAATTATAAAGCACTTGGAATATTGGAAAAACGGAAGTTGATTTACACCTTCATCACAAGAATCCCGCCACAGGTAAAATTTTTTATCGGTAATACTGTAGACTATATTTTACGAAAGTTTTTGACGTTAATAATAAACTACAAATAATGTTTTAAAATGACATAACATTCTCATTTAATATTCTGGTAGCAAATTTTAACATCAGAAATATACATTATTTAACAGCTGAAATATAGCTAAACAACATACATTTTGAAGCGGACGAATTACCCTTTGTATAAACTTTTAAAGATGTCAGATTTAAAGACAAAAGGGTTGTCAAAAAGGTTGTCAAAAGTTGTAAAATTTACAAGGGTAACTCGAGCAAACTAACAAAGCAAAACAAGCATACGACTAAACATAACATAAAATTACATACAAATTTATATAAACATTCAAACGTACTCATATTTTGTACACGTTACGTTTTCAAATTTAGTTAACCAAAATATAAAAATTCTAAGGTACATTGAAATACTTGAGTTTTTTCGTACGTTGCTTTGTGCTAAAGCTAAATAATTTTTCAGGCTTACAGTCATATCCAAAGAGTCTACAATCTGGCTCTATTATTTTTTGTAATTTTTGCATATCTTTAATCGGTACCATTCCATACGCCTCCAGTAAAGCTTCCTCGCGCTGTTGTTTGACTTTTGCAGGATCGATGATCCCTTTTAAAATCTTGTAGATTACATAGAAAACCTCATTTTCTTTAACAACTTTGGCCTGATCTTCTGTAAACGGCATATCCTCACTAACCGGTATAATGCCCCTCATTTGAAGATCTCTCCAAGTGCGCAAAAGAGCCGTATGGAACTTCATACACTTAACGATACTTTTTTTCATTCCATATATTCTCTGAACATGACTCATAGCAATTTTTGCACCGGACTCTTTTTCAAATTCATCATATTTAATATCTATTCCAAATTTTTCGTTCCAAATATTAATTAAATTTGAAGCGTCTTCTTTAAATGTCTCCATTTTACCGATGAAGTCATATGAGATTTGACACGGTCGACAATGTTCATACATTGGCGTGAAATGGCGATCAGTGTTTTTTCGAGTAGTTTCGGAGTTTATAATATAATTTACAAATTCCGGAAATGTAACGTCTTGTCCGCAATCCTTGCTTAACTTCGAAGCATTCCTTCGAAATAAAGACACGGTATTTTTACCAACTAAATCCCAATACACTGGATTGGCAGCAAACAATTTGTCTATGTATCCTGACAAAACTCTGCTATATGGCTCGCGAACAAACATAAATTTATATGAACTCAGGATAATGGAATGTATATCAGTAAAGGTCAGCTGTTTCTTAAGTGTAACAAGCCTTTCAGTACCCGGTTTAACACCGTATTTCCCTTT
Organism: Tegillarca granosa; assembly: GCA_029721355.1. NCBI lineage: Eukaryota > Metazoa > Mollusca > Bivalvia > Arcoida > Arcidae > Tegillarca > Tegillarca granosa. The sequence continues at coordinate 43,088,091 of CM056599.1, read as the reverse complement.
ACCTTTTAGCTGTACTAATTTTTCTAACAATGTTCGTATAAACGTAGATCCCACTTTCTGTATCTGACAGTACAGAAGCTGATGATAACGGTCTATATGTAAATTAAGCATTACTTCGTTGTCACGTGCATCACCATTGAGACTCTCCGAAGTGTTTAAACATATTTGTTGTATATGATTCTTTCGTTCGTCATAAATGCTGGTTTGTTGTAACTTTGTCTACAATTCAGAAAGAAAGAAATTTTATATCATTGCAAATGAAAAATACAAAAAGGGTATTTAACAATGGCTGATTAACCAGCCATATTTCATAGACTACAAAAAGGCATTGAACTAGAACTGGATAAATCTCTTAAATAGTATCTAGAACTTTCGTAGAACCCTAACCATCCCTATATTTCAAAATAATAATACTTTATTATGATGTAACAGCACTATAGCAGTAGATCGTTATTTGCATATAATTAAGCTGTTAATGCATATTGTGGTGGCAGCGTTGGGATAAAAAAAACCCAGACTAGTATTTTATCCGATGATACCACGTTTTATTGTGAAACTGTAAAAATGTTTTATCACATCAAACACAAACACACTTGTCCATATCAACAAAAGCAAAGTAAAACATTTCTGATCTGTTTTATTGCTGTACTTTCTTTATGTTATAATTTATATCCATACTTCTACTTGTAAACATATTCGTAATCGGATTAAGGCACCAGCCGTTTCTAGTGTACTTTGATAAAATACGTTTAAACATTTAAAAACAATTTTATTTTAAGTAACAGTTCATTTTATAAAACCTAATATCTTGAAATAAGACAATATTTCATTAGAAGTATATAAAACCTTAAGATAATTTATTTGGCCTAATAATCATATAACATAACCACTAAGGGATAGACAGTTATTCTTTTTGAATACAGGCTACCATTATTATCTCAGAACCTTATTTTTAACATCAAAAATTGTCAGATCAAACAAGTCAATTTATTGAGACATAAAACTGACTCCATTATATCTCACACAGTCTGGTTTTCTCAATATGTTAGTTTCGTGATTAAAAACGTAATAATTTGGGTTTTTCCTATCTAGATTATTTGTTCATTTTCAGTAAATAGATTTAAAAATGTATTTCAAAATTCCGACATTTTTTATATTGGACATCTGATTGAAACAGGCATTGAGTACATAGTGGTCTATAGAAATATTCGAACCACACCCCTGGATATGATTTGTCATTATATACAGTGTTCTTTTAACGTCCAAACTCTGATCTTTTATGTTTTTAGATTGTCTTGTTCGTGTGTTGTGTTCTTGGTTGTTTTAGTGCCACAAATGTGAATGGTTTTCAGTCTTCAGCAAATTTCTATATCCACTCTATAAGAAATCTTTATTTCCATTTACAGCGACCAAGGAAAAGTATTTGTTTCGTTGATATCAGTCTGTCTGATTATTCGGTTAACGCTTGTAGCAGAGAATATTTGACTATCTCCAGAGTACTTTTACCGCCTCTTAACATTGATGTAAGTGAATTTTTTACCGCCATCTCTCTCTCTCTCTCTCTCTCTCTCTCTCTCTCTCTCTCTCTCTCTCTCTCTCTCTCTCTCTCTCTCTCTCTCTCTCTCAAAATCAATGAACACTGAAAGTTTATATTTCGAATTTTAAAATACGTTCTCTTTTCTCAACAATAAAAAAACACATACCTCATATATTACAGGCATAAATGTTGAATCTTCCACATTGCTATCATCTTTACTCTCAGACATCCAGACTATCATCTTTCTTCCTATTTGTGATGACTTATAACTCTCTGAAAAGTAAAAATTATATAACCAAATATCTTAATTCTGTCATTTAATTTTGACTTTTTTGCAAATTTGACCAATTGTTATTCTCTTAGGGTCGAAAGACAAAATCCAGTATAGGCTAAATTTCGTTTTTAACAGTCATAAGCTTGAAGTATGTCATGTATGTTTTCATCATTTTTATCATCTGTAAGACAAATAGGGAAAAATTACAAATTACAATAACTTAACAGCTTAGCTCACCATACAGAGCCTTTACATCCAGAACATGCCACGCACGAAGCATAAAATAAAATGGTCGTTAAATAAAATACTCTCTCAGCGCTGAGTTTTGAATCTTTCTAGGGTAGTTCATAAAGTAAGAAAGTTTGTCAGTTTGTTGTCGAATGTAAACCCGGTTTTTTTCCTAGGCACTGCCGTTCCTCCGATAATAGAAGATGATAAAAAAGATAATAAAACTTTGTCTTTAGCGTTATCATCATTACTTTATCATTCTTTTTTGAATATTTAGCTAAACTTTCATCGGTTAAAGCTACTTTATATAAAAATGGTAAAAGCAACGGAAAAACATGTACCTGTCAACAGTCAGCACGAAGTGAAAAAAGAGTAAACAGTATATATATATATATATATATATATATATATATATATATATATATATATATATATATATATATATATATATATATATATATATATATATATATATATATGCTAAGACCACTGATTACGTAACTCCTATTTTTGGCTGGACACTGGAGAAAATATCCAGTGGTGTGGTTTAAGTACCCTCGCAGGTGAAAGTCACATTACAACTTATATCTTTATTAGTGTCTTTCTTCGCAGTCATTATCATTTACTTTCATTGTCATGTTCTTAGTTGCGTTCGGTGTTGGTTGTGTTCGATATTGCCAAGAATGTTTTGCACTTACAAACTTTTTTAAATGGATATTAACGAAGTTAATAAAAGATGTTGTTTGGATGTGATTTTAAAATCATTGTTTTCATTATTCTATTATTAAAAGAATTACATACCTTTTACATCAATGAAAAATACAAACATTACCAATACCAGAGTGACGAAGCAAGTAAGTATAACTATTTTAGGATTAATGCGCCTTCCACAACTCATAGTTAATTTATAATTTTTTAAATAAAATTTCCTTGTTTTATGTAAACCATCTCACGTGTAATACTAAGGAACTTGTTTTTCACAACAGGTTGGCAGATTTGAATCATATCGATTATTTTTGCTCTAATCCTGAATATTTGTGAACGTGTACAGATTTTCTTATTTGAAATTTTTACAAAGTAAAGAACAGACAGATGATAAATGTGCATACTGAAGTAAAGGATTATTGATAAGTAACAGACGATGCCTTGAGCTTCAGTATATATTTTAATGTAAAACTCATGTTGAAAACTTCATTGTAGAAAATTAATGCTATCAATCGGAGGTGGTTGAGTGATGCAAAGGCACGTTTATGTAAAAACAAAAAACAAACAAACAAACAAAAACAAAATTAGTTAATTTGTCGAAGGATGTTGTTTTTCTCTGGGCACTCCGATTTCCTCCTCCATCTCAAAACTGACCGCCTATATTTTAGTGAAAGAACCTTAAAAAGAACTTCACTCCCAGTATTGTAATATCTTTTATAATATCTTTTAGTGTTACAGGTTTGAACTTATCTTCAACTTACTCCATGTTGTCTCCCCTGTCAATGCTAGCTTGTTGCTACAATACAAGAATAGTCTTTCGGATAAGACATAAAGCCGGAATCTTTCGTCTCAGAGCTAAAGAACATCTGTTGGGTTCCGAAACAACTGTGGTCGCTACAGGGCACGCTTACAGCTAGAAACGATAGAAACAGACTGTGAGAAATAAGATACGATTGGTATTTTAACACTTTGACAACATAAGATTATACTTTAAAAAAATTGTCAATATGTAAAATATTTTTGAGATTGTTAAGCAAAACTTCCTTTTGCAGCAGCAAGCAGGTGACATGAGAGATATTTTTCATGCTTATTCGAACTTAACGTGCTCACGTGAGCATTATAGTTTGTTTACGCAAGGTTTTCGATGTGGCAAAACCATAAAAAGCAAACAAGAGGAAAAATGAATTGGTAAAAGATTAGACAATATTGTTTTGGTCTTTCCATGTCGTCATAATACTGAGACCACTAAAATGTAGAAACACTGTTGAAAACAGGTGTTAAGGTGATACATACAATGTCTCCCTATCTGTATTTTTGGAGACATTGAAAATTTTTTTCTCACACTTGACTGGATACATTTTGTATATTGATTTCATCAAAAAAAAGAAAAGAAAAAAAAAGAAGGAACAAATGAATAAAATTTTGCCAATGTTTATTTCACTGTAATGTATACAAGGTCTAACAGCCAACATTAATATGCAAGTACTAACATGTGAAACTGGTCATCATGATGACATGAACAAATAATTGTGAGACCAAAAGATATATATATATTCGGTTTAAAAAAAGAAAGACAAAAATTAACTTTTTGATTTTTGAACAAGTTTATGCTTTTTAATACTAATTTTTAATCATCAATCAAACCTAGAACAGGACTTTTTAACCCTATCAGGGCAATCTCTGCACAGTGGTTAACAAAAATTCTTTTCGTGAACTATAAACTTAACTGAGTAAACGTGTTAATAATCGGATTAATGTAACAGATGTTTCTAGACAACTCTGATTAATGATGAACTCTTAATACCAGGTCAAGTACCATATAGTAGGGCATTTATTACTAGGGTTACTACGAAATTAAAGCCTATGGTTATTAAGCACATTTCGAAAGAACAAACTAATTCTTGCGAGAGAGTTTCACAAAATAACGCGAGACATCTTATATAAGGGGGTTAATTATTATTATATTACAGATATCGTGTTAATGTTGCACATAAACAACGTTGTCCAATAAGCTTTTATCTATTTCTCATCCATTCCTGTAGTGCCATTGCGTGGTTAGCATTCGCGGCAGATTTTTTGCCTGTAGTGTCATTGTATGGTAAGCATTAGCAACTGATATTTTAGCGTGTAGGGTCATTGTATGGTTAGCATAAGCGGCAGATATTAAACCCTGTAGTGCCATTGTGTGGTTAGCATTAGCGGCAGATATTGTAGCCTGTACGGTGCAATTGTGTGATTAGCGTTAGCAACAGAAATTTTTTATCCTGTAGTGCCATGGTTGGCATTAGCGGCAGATTTTGCAGTCCGTAGTGTAATTGTGTGATTAGTATTAGAAACAGATATTTGAGCCTGTAGTGTCATATGCATGGTTAGCTTTCGCGGCAGATATTTAAGCCTGTAGTGTCATTGTGTGGTTAGCTTTTACGGCAGATATTTAAGCCTGTAGTGTCAAATGTGGTTAGCATTAGCGGCAGATATTTAAGCCTCAATGTGTGGTTAGCTTTCGCGGCAGATATTTAAGCCTGTAGTGTCATATGTGGTTAGCACTAGCGGCAGATATTTAAGCCTGTAGTGTCATATGTGGTTAGCTTTCGCGGCGGATATTTAAGCCTGTAGTGTCATATGTGGTTAGCTTTCGCGACAGATATTTAAGCCTGTAGTGTCATATGTGGTTAGCTTTCGCGGCAGATATTTAAGCCTGTAGTGTCATATGTGGTTAGCTTTCGCGGCAGATATTAAAGCCTGTAGTTTCTTTTATGTTTAGCTTTCGCACCAGATATTTAAGCCTATAGTTCCATTGTGTGGTTAGCTTTCGCGGCAGATATTTTGCCCTGTAGTGTCATTTTGTGGTTAGCTTTCGCAGCAGATATTTTAGCCTATAGTTCCATTGTGTGGTTAGCTTTCGCGGCAGATATTTTACCCTGTAGTGTCATTTTGTGGTTAGCTTTCGCAGCAGATATTTTAGCCTATAGTTCCATTGTGTGGTTAGCTTTCGCGGCAGATATTTTACCCTGTAGTGTCATTTTGTGGTTAGCTTTCGCAGCAGATATTTTAGCCTATAGTTCCATTGTGTGGTTAGCTCTCTCTCTCTCAATTATTCTTTAAAATTTAAACACGGATTTAAGAGAGCAAACATTTCTCATTAAAATAAGAATTTACGGCCTAATTTTGATACATTTACTTTAATTATTGTCGATGAAAGAAATCTCATAATCCCTTATTGGTATAATGTAAATCTTGTTTGTATGTATGAAAATAAATACTGTTTAAACTAACCTCATAATATATAAAATCTGAATTATATATGTTTTATCCATGTTGTTGTGGAGTAGATTTATTTAATTACTTGGTCTATTTAATTTTTAAAAAAAAATTATATTTGCTTAAAAATAATCTTATAATAACCACTGATTGTACAAACTATTTTTACACTCTATAAAATTGATTAAAATAAAAAGACAAATTTTTTATTATTTCACAGACTTTATTAATTTTTATATATTTATTGTTGAAATGTGGTGAAAATTTGACTTTTGTTATGGAACCATGAAATCTTGGAAAATTTAGAAACAAAAATATTTAGTAATTGTAATAGACCATTTTGTTAATTTATTGTAAACTGTTTACTGATTTTTCCCACGGTTTCTTTCTCACTTAGTGTATATTATTCACTCATGCATTCATTGATGATAAGATTTTTAATTAATTATTTCCGGTATTAACAGGTAAATCTGTTGACAGTTTGTTGAATGGAAATAACCAAACTGTCCCGCAAATGATCAACATTGCTAATGAGTGTACTAAGTAATTTACTACATCAAAAACAGCCCTTTGACACTTGCAATTAAGAAATATTTGATTAATTCTCATCAGTTTCTCATTAGCTTTACAAGAGTCTAAACATTTTTTGAACTTATTTGCCAAAAAGGTTATTTATTTATTTATTTATTTATTTATTTATTTATTTATTTTATCATTAACTTGTATTTCCATATTCGAAAATTGCTTTTTTAACTTTTTTTTACCTTATTGGTGCATTTTCTTCGAACTTTTTTCGTTTGAAATTCTATTTCTTTATTTATTCCATTGTGAATTTATTTCCGTTTTATTTCTGTATGCTATGATCAATTTCTATAAGTCATTTATTCTTATTTGGTAAATTCTTTACTTTATTTATTTATTTATTTATTTATTTATTTATTTATTTATTTATTCAATTAGTCTGCTTTAACTATTTTTTTACCTTACTGATGAATTATAATCCAATATTTTTCCCTTTTTTTCTTTTTAATTAATTTATACCATTGTAAAATTATTTTCCGTTTATTTTTATATGCGATAATTAACATAATTTTTAATAAGTCACATATTTTTTATTTAGTAATTTCTTTATTAAATTCATTGTTAAGTTTATTTTTCATTTATCTATTAATTTTTTAATTATTATTATTATTATTATTATTATTATTATTATTAAATTTTAAAATAGCTTTGACACTACAAGAGATGTGTGCTAATTAAGAGAGTTGAATTGGCATGTGTGGTCGATTTTCATCTATTTTTAAATTAATTTTGAAGTAATTTAGTTTTTGAATTGCATATTGATATTTAGATGTCTAGTTAGATAAATATTAGACGTAGACATGCATAAATGCAATATTATTTTAAAATTTGGAGATACAGTTGTTTTAACAACAGACATATTTCAATTTTTAGCACATTTTAGTGAATATATACATATATTATTAGTGCACTTTACCTCGTAACTTTGAATGAATTTTGAAGTAATTTCTCATTGACCAAAAAATTCAAAAATAATATCGGAAGAATCGGAAGGAAAAAAAGAACACAATCAGGGATGCATAATTAAAAAATCTTTATCCAATACAAAGAGATAAAATAAAAACCAATACGTCCCTATACATTTTATAGACCGTATATAAGACCTCACCTACATAGGTAAATTTTTATGAAAAGCTATCGCATGACTGTCATAGCTGGCTATTCACCAATTCGAAAACATGACAGGGGAAGTAACTCTTACGATTGAAAACGAGGCTGGGGGGCAAAATCGAAATTCAATCTCATTTAGCCTATGTACTTGTTGGCTTTGAGTCGGGTTTTTATTATTATTATTATTTTTTAAATTTTTCTTTTAATTGTTATTTATTATTATTGTTATTTATAATTAATATTATTATTATTATTATTGTGACAAATTGTGTATCTTGTAGAGTTTGAAATCTAAATACAACTTCTTCATTCCACGTGTAATCATCAGGATCTTACCTGGCAATTTGCTAAATTGATTGACAGGTATACATACAGCGATAAACTAGTAAATGCTGTTTGAGATGTTGACAAAATGCGTGGGAAGAACGACTGTAAATTATATTATGTAATTTAAATAAATTAATTTGAGATTAATTTGAAATAATTAATCGAAAAACCGACTGGTTGGCAGAATAAAACATAAAATACTTTTGATAAATTCAAATTGATTTAGATCTATGACATTTCCCTATCTGGCAATATTATTTTAAAATCATTTAAATTATTTAATAAATTATTGTTCTTTACATCTCTAGTGCCATTTATACGACTGATTAAGTTTTAACTAATTTTGAACGCTTGCTGACTATTGGGTTCTCCTAAAATTGTAAAAGTATAATCTGTTTAAAAATATTGTAAAATTCGAAATAAAATAAAAATTAGATTCAATAACTGTTTTAAAAAATGAAATAAACGATCAGATTGCCTTTAATATGACAACTTCATGTTAACTTCACATTAGACATACATGAATAATTATTTGGAAACCTCACCTTTTACACTGTAACAACCCTCCTTTCCAAAAAAGTAAATAAATTAAAATAAAAATTGTTAGAACAAAATTTTTTTTAACATAAATAAGATAAATAAGGGAATGCCCTAATATTTAAAAAAATGTATATTTTGTTTTATTTATTATTATTATTATTATTATTTTTAATAATCTTTTTAAATTTGTTTCGATTTAGATCTAATTTATTTTTTATTTGAAACTTTTTTTACCTGTTAAAAAATGAAGGCCACAGATGACAGTTTCTTTATGAGGTGTCCAATTTTCCCTATTTATGGCAGCTATCCATAATTTTCTCCTTTCTAAATTAAGTTTTATATTTGGCAATTTGAAAAATCTCAGTTTTTTTCCATCTTCTTCTTCCCCCCATCTCTTGCTGCAACCATATGCACAACAACTTTTCACCATCTTGCTAAGCATTAAAATGACTAATTAGGAGGAAAAACAACAAATTATATCTTTATTAATCATTTGAAAGAAGAAAGGTGGACAATAAACAGGATGTGTCACATGGCTTCTATGTATATTACAGGTAATTTGCTTTATATGTGTCTAATATGTGTCCTGTAGATAAACCCTCTAATGCCCCGCGATAAGGGGAGGTAACTCGTCTAATACTCGATTACGTCATCAGATTGTCGCCTTGTCTTTTTTAAATATAAATTAATTTTTCATTTAAATGATTTTTTTATTATTAATTTCAGTCATATTTATCAATTTTTTAAATAAGATATTACTGTAAATTTCATTAAAACTGACGAAAAACTAACGATATCGCACTACACTAGATAAACAAAATTGCAATCGTAATATATAAACTTCGCTTTGCCCCCCCCCCCCCTACGAGACTTCAACGAGACTTCAGACAAAGCGAGATTTCATGTTTTCGAATTCGTCAATGGATTGAAAGTTTCTAATAGAAAAAAATTTAATAAGGATTAACATGTTTTAAAATATAGATATTATATACATAAAGAATACTGTTGTGTTGCTTGTATCTAATTTTGGTTGGTTGGTTGATTGGCTCGTTGGTTGTGTAACGTCGCATCAGCAAAAGCTATTCTATACAAAAGCAAAGTTATTTATCTCTAAGAAACATTCTAAGAATAACTCTGTGTATGAGTGAGATGTTGAAGTACAATTTTTTTTTTTTTTTTTTTTTTTTTTTTTTTTTTTTTGTCTACCGTACATTAGCGAGTGTTTGTTAAGGTGCTAGCTCACCAATTCAGTCTGCCGCAGACAAGCATACTGTCATGTGCAGAATTTTGAAGATTACAAAAGAAATATCAAGTTAAAATTCTGCACATGACAATTCCATCAGCTCAGGCCCATTTTAACATCTTAATCATTAGTGACATGTAGTCAAATAAATTTTCGGGGTTAATTGCAAAACAAAAGAGAGGGGCAATGGTTAAAATGTTAGATTCCAAACCCATTGCCTCTTGTCACTGGTTTTGACTACGTTTTAGATGTCGCTGATGAAACTTGGAGCACTCGGGATTAGTTGTTTATTATTATTATTATTATTATTATTATTATTATTATTATTATTATAGACGACATTTAAAACGTTTTCAATATAATGTATAATATATTTAATTTTTTGTGTACCATTATTGTAACGATGCATAAGGGGGATAACCAGTGTAAGAAAAAGCTCTTTATTGAAAAAGGGACATATGGTGCTATGGACATTTGTACACATGTTGTTGTTTACATGCTGCAACTATCGTTAAAGTTTACATCACATTGAGTTGATTAGGTCGGAAATGGAAAAAATTAAATGTTCATCATTCGAATAAGTTTTAAAACGGAAAACTCATAATAACCGCGTATCGGTATTCGTCTTCTGATTAATAATTATATTTGGATACGTATTGCATCAGCTTCGTACAAGAACTTGAAGAAGCTCTGCCTCTGGAAGAACTGAAATTATAGAACTGTCTTTACTTCGTCGTTCGGAACTTCTTAAGTATTGGCATAATTTGAAATACATTTTGTTCCTAGAAGAAATAACCAACGGATCTAGATATAGGTTAAAAAGAAGAAGACGGAAGAAAAATATTTTTATCACAAATTGATGAAAGGAAGATGAAAGTTTGTGAAGTACAATATTGTAATTTTTCGGTGTGGTATCCAAAGTTCAAGGAATTAACCATTAGGAGGTGTGTTATATTGATGACACTTATCACTTCAAATTTTTAACCATGAAGTTGTAACAGGAGGGAGGAAACACCTAAAAAAAAAACACATCCTCAGCGAGTGCCCCGGCTGAGGATCGAACCCAGTCCTTCTGGGTGATAAGCGAGCGCTCTACCACGAGGCTAAAAGATCCCGACCAGATAGTCTGGCAGTAAATCACTCTATTATACCTACATAAACACCACGACTAGCTCAGTTCCGCTACATTCCTCCCCCGTTATCTTGAGATTTCCCACCTTGGAAATCTCACACAACCCCTCCGTGGGTTATTTTGTTGGGCGCCAAATGTAACAGGAGGGAGAAAACACCTGAAAAAAAAAACACATCCTAACCAAGTGCCCCGGCTGAGAATCGAATCCAGCCCTTCTGGGTGATAAGGGAGCACTCTACCAAGAGGCTAAAAGATTCAGACCAGATAGTCTGGCAGTAAATCACTATTATACCTACTGTATACACCACGGCCACGACTATCTCAGTTCCTCTACAAAGTTACCTGTATTATGATTTTCAGACTTTAAAGTTGTAAAACCATACCTAGTCAAATATTTAAATATAAAAAACGCCTTTATTCTAGATAAGATTCGGACTCTGTATCACCTGCACATATCTCTCAGCCAAGTGAACCTTTTCTTGAGACTTGAGTAATAATTTTACATGAAGGTAATTGGGTGTCCATAACTTAGACAAGTTTGTCAGTCCCAGACTTTATTCCGACCTTTAACATTTTAACATTCTCTGATATGTTCTGATAAATACACTGAACTAGTTGAAATTAAATCTAATTTCTAACATTACAGCACCATACTTAGAAATCCAATACTTTTTACGAAGTGTTGTAAAGCAAGGTTTGATTGTTAGATTACAAACTGATAGGTTTTTATTCTTGGTAGCCAGAATCGTCATAGGCTACTATTTCTTGGAAATTCTTTCTGAGTGTACCTGAACTCGTATTAATAAATTTTTGAAAAAAAAACTTTGAAAAGGACATCAGTTGGGAAATTTCACTACTAATAATTGTGAAAACCTAGCTTTATTGGACCTATATCTATGACAGTACAAGGGAACACCTTACTTGTCAACAAAAACTTCTATCTGACAAGAAGAAGAACCAGTAGCTTTGTCTTGTTTGTCCATTATGTGAATTTCAGAAAGAAAATTTATCTAGTACAAACATTAAAAATGGTAATTGTCAAATATAATATTTTCAGGTCATTGCAGAAAAGGCATTTCAGACATTTTATGTTGCTAAATACATTTTTGGTTCAACTTTGTGAACATTGTGTTTGATATTGAATATGATTACAGTATTCATTTAAAATATGTTTTGATCTGTAACTTTGTATATGTATTTTCAGCTATGTTCTGCCTTTGCCAGAGGAATTTCTGGAGTATTTACATGCTGATGGGGTTGTTCTCCCACAGGGGTAAAGATTTATATATTGTAACATATTTGTAACATAAACATTAAAATAATGATCTTTTCTTTGGATGCACATTAAAAAAAAAAATTTGTTTTTTCAAACCACAATTTTAAAGCTGCATTCAGTTTTTCAATCTGAATTTTTTTTTTTTTTCTAAAAATATATTTTTTTAAAAATAGATATCTTCTAACCACGATCCGTGACATTAATTTTCTAAAATTTTATTTCTTTTAGCTGTAAAGAAACGGATTCCTCTGACCGCTTGGTCAGTATTTTACGATGGTAATTATTGAGTTTGGAGCATGCGTACGGATGTACAGAAAACCCTAGAATCGAAGGTGAAACATGACAGATTGCATTAATTGTCCTTCAATAATATCCAGATGTATTTGAAATGGTGTTATGTATCCCTTACTAAGTCACAAATGACAAATTCAGCGAAGTTCTTAGTTTAATTTATCGTATTTCACCATTTTGAAAGTTGTGTTTAAATGACCTGGGTTTTGATAACATAACCATGTTTTAATATTAGATCCCAAATGCTGTATCTTGCTGGGTAAATACTGTAATTTCTGTATTGATTCGAGCTTTTATCGTTGAACCAAATGTAACATTGTTCATTAAGAACATCATTAATTAGATTAGCACCGTTTTAATTTTTTCTTTGGAAAACTTAATGCAGCTTTAAGTCAGTTTTAATTCACTTTGGATTTTTAATAACATATTATGCTTTATGGTTAAAAAACTAATTTTAAGATGGACTGGAAATTAGATTTTGAACTACAGTACTCCCTTCAATACATGTATATAGACAACTTACTGGCCCTCAGAGCTGTCCTGATCTGCAGTGTTTGAATTACATATATAGGAATATTTTTGTTCAAAATAAACACTTTGTTACAAAATCAACACCATTTTCTAAAAAACTGACTAAAATTCAAACTAGCCTGAATATCAATTTTCAATGATTTCTATAGAAACATAAAAAATATGACACATCTGACTGAAATGTTACATGTCTCAGACTGATGGACTAGTCTGTTACCTGTCATTTGAACACATTGGAGATATGTTGCTAAGTAATATAAATATATTTTTTCTGTATTTTTTTTTTTTTTTGCAGGTCAGCCATAGGAAACACTGTCTATGATGAGGACGATATAAATGGAGAAGATGTAAGTGTTACGCACATGTGAAATAAAATATGGACCTACTAGTATTTTATGCACCATTCTCGTTGCCATTTCCTAGAAACATGATAGGCCAAAAATTTATAGAGTGATTATGAATTCATTTCCTGGAAGTTTAAATCAAAATCTATTTTTATTCATCATTCTCTTTGCCGTTTCTTAGAAAACTGAAGAACCAAAAAATATTTAGAGCAATTATTAATTGATTTCCTTGGAGTTTAAATCAAAATTATGTGACTCAAATAACAGTTTTAAGAGTTAAATGAAAGCCATGCTATTTATCTCCAATTTTTTTTTTTTTTTTTTTTTTTTTTTTTTTTTTTTTTTTTTTTTTTTTTTTTTGGATAATTTTTTGTTAATTGTTGCATTTCTTGATCTCCATTTATTTTGTTACAGAAACCAGCCAATGTGAACATTCCATAAGAAATAACAGACAGTGTAGTTATTATCACATAGTAACATATTGATTGAACAACCATGTTGTGTTGTGTCAGTCAGCACTGACAGCTTATTGTAATTACAGATTGAACTATTTGTTTTTATTTTAACATTTCTTTATTAATCTGCCTTTTAGTTAAATGTTGATTGGGATGAAGATGAAGCACAAGCAGAGGTTTGTAAAATTTAATCTTTTAATCTCAAGGTTGAGAATTTGATATGAAATATACTTGTAAATAAGTAACATTTTTACTTTGTTTGTTTGTTTGTTTTTTTATTTTTTTATTTTATTTATTTATTTTTTTTTTTTTGGATTGTGATTTGGACATGGACTGGTATGATTTTGTTTTATTTCTATATTCCTCAACCAGAACATTAAGATCTTTATAACTCAAATATGTTTTTCCCTTGACATAAACAATAAAACTTATTATTTACAAGTCAACAATTTACAAATAATAAATAATAATAAAAAAAATTAATAAATAAAATAGATAAATTAATTAGATAAATAAATAAATAAAAACATTATAGAGTTAAATAAGATAATGCAGATTTTAACAATTAATTTTATAGAGACTAAAGTGTGTTCATATTTTCTGTATGAATAAGAACAGCAGCGTATCAGGGACATTCTTAATATATAACATATAAAAATGACCAACATTTATATTTGTAAGCATTTTATATTGATTTTTGGCTTATTTCAATGTTTCAGTCGCCACAGTTTCCAGAACTTGAGGCTGTAGTCAGACAAAAAATTAACAAACTGGGAGGAGCTATATTCCCAAAACTTAATTGGAGTTCTCCAAGGGTAGGTACTTTTGTACAGAGCATTTAATAATGTACTATTGTACCAGTAAAAATATGGTACAATATTTTGCAAAGTTTTGCTGCATAGTAAATTTTTGGTTCTTATTTTGTTTTGTTTTTCATGACAAAGAATTTGGAGGCATATTGATTTATTTCTATCCATATTTCTGTTCATTGATTCATCTAGAAAGGATACATAATAGCCTATCCAGTTATCATTTCCTTCAGTGTTAAAACTAGGATGTTTAAACACACAATGGTGGTGTACAGAGGCAAAGGTTTGGTTTTTGTGAAATATTCTTAAAATAAGACATAGTTGAATTTCGTCAGTTTGTATACTATATAGGGGTACATGGCTTATTTTGCTATCTTCTACAGTTTTTAGCACTTGAAAATGACAGAGATTTTATGTGCACACAATTTATATTATTTCTCTCAACTAAATTAATATATTATTTATTATTGTGTCATTAGTTTTAATAGATAAAAAAAGGTTAATTTGTACTTGATATTTTCTAGGAAATAAGCTGATGCAAGGTTTATACCCTTTAATACAAAAAAAAAGAAAGAAAGAAGGGGAAAAACATTAATCAGATGATTTTTTTTATCATATTAGTAAAATATTTGTCAATAGTTTGCAATAGAAACTTGCATCAGTGTATACCTGAACCCTATATTCAGACTGTTATGTCAAAATTTATGTGTTATTATATGAATATGTGATTGACATTTTCATACTTATTTGAGGGTTATTCTTGTTGTATTTAAACTCACATAAAATAAAAATAAGATTACAGTACACATTTTGTAATTTTCCAAATAAAGATTCTGATTTAAATTTTTCAGGATGCAAGTTGGATAGCACTTGACAAGACATTGAAGTGTACATGCCCCAGTGATATATACTTACTGTTAAAAAGTTCACAGTTCATATCCTATGACCTAACAAAAGCGTAAGTATTTCTTCTCTGAGCACATGGGCCTTCTTGGCTTAGTGGTCTAAAGTATCATAACATTTAACAGTGAGAGCAATTTAAAAAAAAAAAAAAATTACAGGTGTTTTGTTCAGGGCTTAAAAAAAAAAAATTAGTCCTAAAGATTCAAGTGTTGACAAAGGAGAGATTTGACCAGGGTCTAAATCTATAATCATTAAATTGGTAAACCATTGGTTTGTATAAACTTAAGTAGCACAAAATCTTTTGTTTTGTATGGGATTTAGATTGATAAAAAAATTACTATCACATCAATATTGTGATTTTATTGATTTATCTTAAAATATATATAGAAATTATATTTTTTTTATCACTATCACATCAATATTGTGATTTTATTGATTTATCTTAAAATATATATAGAAATTATATTTTTTTTATCACTATCACATCAATATTGTGATTTTATTGATTTATCTTAAAATATATATAGAAATTATATACATGTAACTAACTGACAGACCCATTTTACTTTCTTTCTTTCTTTTTTTAAAGCTGCATTAAGTTTTCCAAAGAAAAAATTAAAATGGTGCTAATATAATTAATGATGTTCCTAATGAACAATGTTACATTTGGTTCAACAATAAAAGCTTGAATAAATACAAAATTAAAGTATTTACCCAGCGAGATGCAGCATTTGGGATCTAATATTAGAACATGGTTACGTTATCAAAACCTGGGTCATTTAAACACAACTTTCAAAACGGTGAAATACGATAAATTAAACTAAGAACTTTGTTGAATTTGTCATTTGTGACTTAGTAAGGGATACATAACACCATTTCAAATACATCTGGATATTATTGAAGGACAATTAATGCAATCTGTCATGTTTCACCTTCGATTCTAGGGTTTTCCGTACATCCGTACGCATGCTCCAAACTCAATAATTACCATCGTAAAATACTGACCAAGCGGTCAGAGGATTCCGTTTCTTTACAGCTAAAAGAAATAAAATTTTAGAAAATGAATGTCATGGATCTTGATTAGAAGATATCTATTTTTAAAAAAATATATTTTTAGAAAATAAAAAAAAAAATTCAGAAAATTGAAAAACTTAACGCAGCTTTAATAGCAATAATAGAGGAGGTGAGAAATAGTTTTTGGGTGTTACAAATCTCTGAGGAAAGGGGGGGGGGGGGGCAGGGAGATTGATTAGCAAGATAATAAGGTTTTATGAGTGATTTATTTCTATGTATTTCAGATTTGTTAATTGTGAAGATTACGAAGAAGAAAAAGATAAGATAAATATGAAATATGAATTAGTATTAAGAAGATGGATTGATTTAAATCCAGCGTTGGAGTTTAGATGTTTTGTTAAAAATAATAAACTTTTTGGTAAGAAATTAAGATATATATTTTTAAATAATCTAAAATCAGCATATACTGCTTCCATCATTCACTGAACATAGTCTATCACATTTGACAAAATAGATGAAATTTAGATGTTTTTTTAAAAACAATCTAAAGTCAGCATATACTGCTTCCATCATTCACTAAACATAGTCTATCACATTTGACAAAATAGATGAAATTTAGATGTTTTTTTAAAAACAATCTAAAGTCAGCATATACTGCTTCCATTCACTGAGCATACAGACTATCACATTTGACAAAATAGATGTAAAACTCTTGGTAACTTCCCCATTTGGTGACATATTTGTGTGCATGTGAATTTAGGTACATGTATTATCTGATGATTAAAAAAAAACCTTGGTAGATGTTGAATAATGCTTCATAAAAATATTATACCCAACTCAAGTTCAAGGTCTTTATTTCTCACATTGTAAAGTTACAACATAGATAATATATATCATAGCACATAATAATCAAAAACGTAATAATAGCATACATAGTTGTTACATGTACATGTGCACAAGATTAACAAAAAACCAGGAGAGAAATAGTACCAAACATGTCTAAATTTTTTTTGAGCTCACCTGATATGACATAGCTGCATAAGTATACTGAAATGGTTTATGATTTAGAAATTATTCATTTTACTATAGTTACTACGTGCATATTAGCTACTTATTTCTAAACGAACCATGACTAGATATTTCTGATTAAGTATTGTGGCAGTTATAAACTGGAGAAAACTTGGAAAGTTTCTGTATATTGTTTATTGCACTTTGAAAACAATTTTGGACATATCCTCAGGTGAGCCTCAAGACCCATGGACCTCTTGTTTGCTTAAACATATCACTACTATTGTTTGCTTAACTAATCTTAGTAAACTGAACACCTGTCTAATACTGACACATTTTCAGTGTTGAAGGTGTCCAGTTTAGGTAGGTTCCACTGTATTTATGGAGTTTGTTTTATTTTTAGCTGTATCACAGAGAAACAGTACAATATATTACGAGCACATACACAAACAACAAGATCAGATATTGTCTGATATAAAGACATTTTATGAACATTGTATAGAATTTAAGTTTCCTAGCCAAAATTGTAAGTAGTGATGCACCTTCTTTCTTTTCATGTTTATAACCCTTTTTCATTGTGTAAACTCCCACTATTGCCTTTTCTCTTTTGTTAACTCATATTTTTATTAGCTGTTTAATTTAACTAACTCTGATACTGTAGTTTGAAAAAAGTCTTTAAAAATATCTGATAATTTGGGGAAAAAGTCTTTAAAATTTATTCTTTCTCATGTTTAGTCTGTTTTTATTTTTTAGATTGTTCATTTTGCAGTTTTGTAAATGAAACAAAAATTAGATCATATTTTGTCATTATATCCAAACTCTGAATTCAGGTGTTGTTTATTGTCAGTGGTCTCAATAAACATCTAAAGCTTTTGTTAACCCAGGTATAAAGAACTATATTTGTATGAATGATATTCAAGTGAAAGAAGTCTCCCTATTCTTGCAGTTTGTAGATGGACCTTTGTTATACATAATTGCATGGAATAGGGAGAAAATTAAAAGAAAAGTCATTCTAAAATTTACAATTTTTGTTTCATGTTTTCTAACTAAAATAAATGGTGGTGATAAATTAGGGTTTTACTGTATTTAATCATCAATATTTATGATTGTAATAATTTCTATTTTAGATGTATTTGATATCTACAGAAAAGATGAGGTCAGTACAAAAAAATATTATAACATCTACCTAAATGTTATATGAGACAATTTGTAACTCACCTGGAAAAAAGTCTCGAGTGCATTATCAACATCTGTTTTCATCTTCTCCAATACATTATAAAACTGAGCAGATTTCATTAAAACTTAACGAGAGACCTGACTGGATCACTTCAATTCAAATATGTTCATGGCATCACACAGCTACTAAAATTTTGGCACTAGGTCACATTTGCTTAAATATTATAAAAAAAATCTGCATCTTTAAAACATTTTACTAGAGACAAAATTTGCTGTGATATTTGGATTCAGAATGGTCTTAATCCTGTAATTTGTTCATTTCATGATATTTAATTTGAAAAAAAATTGGTTAATGTTTTTTGTGATAAATTCTGAAGATTTTGAAACATTTTTTCTGAATTATTGATATTTTGCCAACAAACTAATCATTTTGTTTTTGTCTTCATTTGATGTACCTTGGGTATTAGAATCACCCCCCCCACACACACACACACACACACACACGTGCACACACATGTGCTCACACACACACACACACACCCATCCACCCACCCACACACACACATGCACACACACACACACACACACACTTCCTGGTAATTGATAAAATATGTATTGGTTATAATTTCAGGGTAAGATTTTACTTGTTGATTTTAATCCATTTGGTACAATGACTGATAGTTTATTATATACATGGGAGGAACTTCATGATAATGATTATCTAGAGAGTACGGTAAAGAGAGGTGAAAATGAAGAGAAGGTAGGTTTAAGGACTCACTGGTAACACAAACATAAAACTTTTTTTTTTTTTGAAAGGTGGGGGGGGGGGGGGGGGGGGGTAAATTTGAATGATTTTTTTTTTCAATACTAGTGTTTTTATTAGATGAATCTAAATGGTAAAATAGCTCTGTTTTTTTGTTTTTTTTTTTTAATTTTTTTTACGTTTTTCAGCATTTCTTACTTAAATAAATTCACAGATGTTGTCAATAAGGGTATGGTGTACTGTAATGTACATGCATTTATGAACCTTACAAGGAAGAAGTGTAAAGAACATAAGACAAATTACCTTTTCACAAAAGGCTTCTTTAGTTAGATAAAGGTCACAGCACTATTTCACAAGTTTAAAGTTAGAAAATATATACATGTGTACATGTATATGAAAAAGTGAAAAAAAAACAACAACAATATTTTGTGTTCTTGTAACATATCAAAGTCGTAATAAAAGATTATATTTTTGGTACTTTTACACTGCATAAGATGACATACAAAAGAAATTTTAATTCAAAATGCCAGATTTTCCATTTAATATGCAAAACATTTCCTCTAATGACTTCGTTTCCATTTTCATTTATTGAATGCACTGGTGATACTTGCAATATTTTTTGCAGAGGTATTTAAATGTGTATATTTTATTTCTTAGAACATTTTGTGCAAAATATCAATATATTTTAACAATAAAATACAGCTTTAACTTTAAGTTGTGTTTCAAATGAGAACTGGATGTTTGATTGTCCATTTTTAAAAACGTAAAATTGTGGAAATGTTGCAATTTAGGTACAAACTATGTGAACAACATGGTAAATAGCAACACTAGTGAAACTAATAAAACAAGCTAGTAATTCACCAAGAAATATTTAATTACAGATTCCAGCTTTTAGATATGTAGAGAAGAATGATGCATTTCAGCCTAGTCCATATGCTTCTTATGGAGTACCCTTGGATATCATAGACTTATCGACTGGTGAAGATCCATACAAATTGATCGATTTCTTAAAACTGGTATGTAATCATTTATTACTGTTAAAATGTTTCATATTTTATAGCATTGGCTACAGGATTTATGGTCAATGTATTTTGAGTGTAAAAGTTGCTGTAGCTGATAGATTAAGATCTAGGTAGTTTGTATCCTTAATTAAAACTTTACAAAATGTTACCGTCACATGAGATATTTTTTTCAAAATTCTGTGGAAAGGATTGTCATAAGAATGATTATACATGATTATACAAACAGCGTAAGTTTTAAGTTTGCTGACACCAATTGATTCTGGTTAAAATCTTTTGTATAATTTTCATGATGTAGATGTGCAGACTTCTGAGAGTTCTTATAATATTTATTGTAAAACCATCAGCATTTTTATGTACCAGTTAACGGGAGATTTTTGTAAAGTGAAAATCACTGGTGCTAATTGGTGCTGATTGAAGCCCACCAGCATACCATATGGTACTTTCTTAAATTTTCACAGAACTTTCAGAACAATTTTTTGTTTAAAATGTTGTTTTTTACAAGAAAATGTCGAATTATACTTTTCCAAATTTTCGTCATGTTTGTGCTGGCTAATACAGTGGAGTGCTTTAAATATCTGGCAATGATGGCTTGTTTCAGAGGAAAAAACAAACATGTCTTTCTTTTCATTGTGAAAGTAAATATGTTTCACAAAATATTATTAATTTTAATTTTAGAAAATTCAAAGCCAGAATGAAGAATCTTCAGACAGTGAAGATGAAAATAACACAGTTCATAGATCACATCAAAATACATGATATGGTAATGAACTCAGTGTACATATAAATTTAGAAGTGTGTCACCTTTTGGTGGTGACTTTGCCTTTGGAAATCTAGGTGTCAAAATTACGAAAATCAAAAGAAGATGAAAGAAAAATTATAGGGACCAAATAGTGATTAGGGGATGTTACTTATGTAAATTGACCAGCAGGAAATTGACATTTCAAGGTAATTAGCAACAATGCCAAATGACATCAAGGAACATCTGATCATTCAGGGTCACTGGTTGAAGCATTTGTTCTCAGACATTGAAGTATGATGGACACATTTATATCCAGGTACAGAAAAACCACTACAGTGAGACTTACAGACTATTTGTCTTATTCATTGTT
Organism: Tegillarca granosa; assembly: GCA_029721355.1. Lineage (NCBI taxonomy): Eukaryota > Metazoa > Mollusca > Bivalvia > Arcoida > Arcidae > Tegillarca > Tegillarca granosa. The sequence goes on along the minus strand of CM056599.1, from coordinate 43,066,451 downwards.
AACTAATGTTATAGAGGTTATGTATAAAAGACATACAATAACAGCTGGTAGTTTTTGTAAAATATGCCGATTGTTTGGTGTTGAACAGCAATGGTCATACTCTGTTACTATGACATATATTAACAGTTTTGGTTGAAGGTAAATCCTGAAAACAGATTTCTTATCCTTTAAGTTCATGATATGTTTTTTATTTGAGAAAATGGTCTGAATATGGATTTTTTTAAACAAAAATGATTTTTATTTTCCAATAATAAAACAGTGATGCATAAATTTCAAAACAAATTACTTAGTGCACGTTTTATGACCTATGGTCAATTTTGGTTTTTAGCTCACCTGAGCACAAAGTGCTCAAGTGAGCTATTGTGGTGGGTCACTGTCCGGTGTGCGTCGTGCGTCGTGCGTCAACTTTTGATTGTTAACACTCCTGAGGCCACAATTTAAGTGCAATCTTAATCAAACTTTCTCAGAATGATCCTCTTGACAAAAGCTAGCTCAAGTTCATATATGGGCCATGTTGGGTCAATAAGTAGGTCACTAGGTCGAATTGTAATAAAACCTTGTTAACACTCCTGAGGACCCAATTTTAGTCCAATCTTCATCAAACTTAGTCAGAATGATGCTCTTGACAAAAGCTAGCTCAAGTTCGTATATGGGCCATGTTGGGTCAATAAGTAGGTCACTAGGTCAAATTGTAGAAAAACCTTGTTAACACTCCTGAGGACCCAATTTAAGTCCAATCTTCATCAAACTTAGTCAGAATGATGCTCTTGACAAAAGCTAGCTCAAGTTCGTATATGGGCCATGTTGGGTCAATAAATAGGTCACTAGGTCAAATTGTAGAAAAACCTTGTTAACACTCCTGATGACCCAATTTTAGTCCAATCTTCATCAAACTTAGTCAGAATGATGCTATTGACAAAAGCTAGCTCAAGTTCATATATGGGCCATGTTGGGTCAATAAGTAGGTCACTAGGTCAAATTGTAGAAAAACCTTGTTAACACTCCTGAGGACCCAATTTTAGTCCAATCTTCATCAAACTTAGTCAGAATGATGCTCTTGACAAAAGCAAGCTCAAGTTCGTATATGGGCCATGTTGGGTCAATAAATAGGTCACTAGGTCAAATTGTAGAAAAAGCTTGTTAACACTCCTGAGGACCCAATTTTAGTCCAATCTTCATCAAACTTAGTCAGAATGATGCTCTTGACAAAAGCAAGCTCAAGTTCGTATATGGGCCATGTTGGGTCAATAAATAGGTCACTAGGTCAAATTGTAGAAAAAGCTTGTTAACACTCCTGAGGACCCAATTTTAGTCCAATCTTCATCAAACTTAGTCAGAATGATCTTCTTGACAAAAGCTAGCTCCAGATCATATATGGGCCATGTTGGGTCAATAAGTAGGTCACTAGGTCAAATTGTAGAAAAACCTTGTTAACACTCCTGAGGCCTCAATTTTAGTCCAGTCTTCATCAAACTTAGTTAGAATGATCATCTTGACAAAAGCTAGCTCAAGTTCGTATATGGGCCATGTTGGTTCAATAAGTAGGTCACTAGGTCAAATTGTAGAAAAACCTTGTTAACACTCCTGAGGACCCAATTTTAGTCCAATCTTCATCAAACTTAGTCAGAATGATCTTCTTGACAAAAGCTAGCTCAAGATCATATATGGGCCATGTTGGGTCAATAAGTAGGTCACTAAGTCAAATTGTAGAAAAACCTTGTTAACACTCCTGAGGCCTCAATTTTAGTCCAGTCTTCATCAAACTTAGTTAGAATGATCTTCTTGACAAAAGCTAGCTCAAGTTTGTATATGGGCCAAGTTGGATTTATAAGTAGGTCACTAGGTCGAATTGAAATAAAACGTTGTTAACACTCCTGAGGACCCAGTTTTAGTCCAATCTTCATCAAACTTATTCAGAATAAACTTCTTGACAAAAGCTAGCTCAAGTTGGTATATGGGCCATGTTGGGTCAATAAGTAGATCACTATGTCGGATTGTAATAAAACCTTGTTAACACTCCTGAGGACCCAATTTTAGTCCAATCTTCATCAAACTTAGTCAGAATGATGCTCTTGACAAAAGCTAGTTTAAGTTTGTATATGGGCCATGTTGGGTCAATGAGTAGGTCACTAGGTCAAATTGTAAGAAAACCTTGTTAACGCTCCTGAGGCCCAAATTTTAGTTCAATCTTCATCAAACTTAGTCAGAATGATGCTCTTGACAAAAGCTAGCTCGAGTTTGTATATGGGCTATGTTAGGTCAATAAGTAGGTCACTAGGTCGAATTATATAAAAACCTTGTTAACACATATGAGGGGATCCATTTGAGACCAATCTTATCAAACTGTCTCAGAATGATGCTCTTGACAAAAGCTAGCTCAAGTTTATATATGGGTCATTTTGTGTCAATAAATAGGTCACTAGCTCGAAATATAGGAAAAAATCTCTTTTAAGAATAGAAGCTCCAGTTTGCCAAAATCCAGCTGAGTGTACATCATTTTCAGGTGAGCGTCCAGGGCCTTCATGGCCCTCTTGTTTTTTGTCATTGATCATGTACCTAGGTTTGGATCCGAGTAAAAATATTTGATGAATGTCATCAAATATTATAACAGTCAATTCATGAGATATTACTTTCAGTGTGTAAACATATTGCTTACAATGACTTGTTTCACATACATTCATACATTTTGTTAGTTTTTAATTGATAAGCATTGACATTGAATTTCATTGTCCATAACTTTATACTTTATGTAAATGTTAAATATAATAAATGTTTGTTAATATAATTATTGGATTTATCTATTTTATTGCTGCCTTCATACCTTACAGGACTATTTTCATTTAAAATCAGTCTAAGTGACTGGCTTCCTCACTTGAAACAATGTTGATTGGAGTGAAGTACATGTAATTGTATTTTATGCCCAGTCAAGATTCTTACACTTATTTAGTGTGAGAAAGTTTGTCAGTTCACTTGTTGCAGGACTACGTTTTTCTCTGGTTACTCCATTTTCCTCACCTATCTCAGAACTGTCTACCTCTATAGGAGTTAAAGAATCTTGACTGGGGCATTAAACAACATTTCTCTACTCCACTCTTACACTTATGTTGTTGAGGCTGAGAAGAGTGGTTTTTCTCAGGACACAGATTTTCTACACTATCAAAGAAGTCTCAGCGAAAACAAGAATTCCACTGATTTAAATGTCACGTCTGGTTAGTTTTTGATCGAGTTGAAAAAACATTACTTTAACATAAACTTTCACATTTTGACATGCTGCTGCCACCACCGACACTGGAAAAGTAACACCTATGTCTCACCTTATGGTGATGCCAGGGTAAAAAAAATGAAAAAAAAAACTTGACTAAGGTATAACACATTATTTTTCCACTCACTCCAGCCCTCCAGGAAACAGCTTCTATAGAACATGTTGGTTCTGAAACAATTGAAAAAAAAGACTAATACATTTGTCATAAATATATCTCTTACCGATTGTTTATTGTTTCTATATACAAACTTGATATATTTCAAAATGTGAAAAAATTTATAACAAATTCAACATATGTATAAATGAAAAAGCAAAAACAAAATTAATGAGTAATTATACATATCATACAACAGATAATCAATCACAGATTAGGTTACATATTCACTTGTCAGGAATACATTCAATTGTCAACTATGACATATCAACTGTCCAACACATACTGGTAATATTGCCAGCATTAAACATGAACACATTACAGATGCTGGTAAACATGAAATATACTGGTAATATTGCCAGCTTTAAACATGTACACATTTAAGATGCTGGTAAACATGAAATTACTGGTAATATTGCCAGCATTATACATGCACAAATTTAAGATGCTGGTAAACATGAAATATACTGGTAATATTGCCAGCATTAAACATGTACACATTACAAATGCGGGTAAACATGAAATATACTGGTAATATTTCCAGCATTAAACATTTACACATTTAAGATGCTGGTAAACATGAAATATACTGGTAATATTGCCAGCATTAAACATGTACACATTTAATATGCTGGCAAACACAAAAAAATACTGTGATATTCTGTGAGTTTGAATATACACACATATTTTTTTCATCAACAGTAATACAATGTTCTGGTAATGCACAATTTTTATCAGCATATTATATTTCCAGCATTCAAACTAGTATGCATGTACTGATTATGTCAGGCAGCATATTCTGCAAGCAATTTTTCCCTGAACTGCTCATAAAACATTTATAAATTTGGTAACATAACCAGCAAATCTCTGCCAGCACACAAATAAACACTAGCTGGTATACTGGTAAAGTACCGTTACAGGTTAAACAGTATATACTGGCATACAGACAGATTACCTTACAAAACAATGATATTGCTGCCATATAAACACTTTCAAGTTAATTTGTAGTAAAGGATTGCAACATTTTATGGGTTGGTGTTCACTTATTTAAACTCTTGTGTTTTTCTTGTTTCATGCAAGGTGTTGCTCTAACATCACCTAGTGGGCCGGGAATTAAGTACATGTATTGTTTTAAATAGTAGAAATTCTTGTAACAAAATACACATGTAGTACATGTAGTACCAAAATGAAGCACTTAAAAGAACTACCAGCATATAAATTTTAATTTAAAAAATCCTGAATATATTACCAGCAAAAATATTTATTCACATATATCCTGACACCAGCATTCATACCAGTACAAACATATTTAAAACAAGTAAATGACTAACAACAAACATTCATACATATTTTGACAAAATCAGTAATATATGTATAACCAGTACAAATTTTACATCTTAGAAAAAAAAACAACAAAAATTTAAAACAAGTTTTCTTTTTATAGTTTATAGAGCTCTCATTAAAATCTCATTAAATTGTTCAGTGCAATATGCCTGGTAGTTTGACACCTATAGTAGGAAGTTGAATTACCGGTAACACTTATCAGATATGTTTATATCTACATTAAAATGTAATGTTACAAAAATCTAAACAAAATTACTATAAAAACTTAACATAAATCAAAGGTTGTTACTATAGAAACAGTACAACACTTTTTCAATTTTTTAAGTTGTATATATATATATATATATATATATATATATATATATATATATATATATGGGAACTTAAGCTACCAAACATGAAAGTCACAAAATTAAGTAATGGCCAAAAAAAATAACAAAAAAAAAAAAAAAAAAAAAAAAAGAAAAAAAAAAAAAAAGACTATGTAATTATTGAACGTAATTGTGGACAAATTCTGTACTTTCAATCTGTGTCATAAGTGTCATTTAGACAAAAACAGTCATGTCTTTTATTTAAATTTCAAAATGCAATATATCAATATACAAGTGACTCATAAAGCAAAAACCTTTTTATTTGTTTTTGTGACTTCGGAAAAAATGACATCAGAAAACGAGGATCATTAAGAACTATTTTGTTCCGAAATCTATTTTTTAATAGCATAAAAGATTTTTAGACACAAATTGAAGTTTTTATTATCATTTTATGTTTAACACATAAAAGTAGATTTTTAAAATCAATTTTTTTTAACTTAGATATCAATGCCTCTCAATTATACACAATTTTATTGTGTTGCTTACCTTAAATTTTTTTTAAGGAAATAAATATAATAATTACAAAAAATTACAAACTTGATGCACCAATACTTTAAAAATATGTTACACCACTTTTATTCACTGGCCATTGTAGCTCATCTGGATTATTTGAGTGGGTACATTTAATACATGTACAATAATAGCATAGCTGTTCAGCATCTTCACAAAAAAAAAAAAAAAAAAAAAAAAAAAAAGGTTTATAAACTTATCATAAAAAACATTATCTAAGTACATTTTAAACAAAAAATCAAATTTTTTAAATGTACTGGTAAATTATTTAGTACAGGATGTACCAGTTCATGTGTATTACATTTTCAAAAATTTAATTTTGTTCAACTAACAAAAGGCAGTGAGTGATTTTGACAAATTAAATCAAGTAGAAAATAACCTTACTCACTAAACCCAAGATGGAAGGGGGGGGAGAGAGGTCAGTTATGGTCAGTTGGTTTTTCCAATGATGCAGGCTACCCAAGTGTCTAAAGAAAACTAACAATCCTTGGCAAGTGAACTAGCAAACATTCACCCTTGGATCTGACCCATGCAGAATCAGACTCTGGAGATAGGGCACTGTGAATTTAAATCTTGAAATTAATATCTACTTTATTGGTTTTAAAGGTATAATTATATAGTTTATTATTTAACATATAATGTATATAATTATAATATAATTTTGGTATTTTCTCTTTTTTTTTTCTTTTAGAAAAAAATTCAACAAAATGCTGCCATATACTATGAGCAACCTAATATAAATTATCACAACCTTTATAATAGTTAGACCATAACAACTAAACTGCAATTTAAAAGGAATATAAAACTATTTAAAAAATATAACCGTAGCAGTTTTAAATTAAAAATTTGAATTTTCATAAAAAATATAGCACGTTTTTGTTCTATCTCCTTTTACATAAAAAAACAGAATATATAAATCAACAAAAAAATTCATTTAACATTCCCATTATTTCTATTTAGAAAGTGGTTTATTTTTTCTTCCTTTTTTAAAATAAACATGTTTAGGAAAAGTGGTTTTATTTTTTTCTTCTTTTTTTTTAAAAATAAACATGTTTAGGAAAAGTGGTTTAATTTTTTCTTCTTTTTTTTTAAAAATAAACATGTTTAGGAAAAGTGGTTTATTTTTTTCTTCTTTTTTTTTTTAAATATACATGTTTAGGAAAATTGGTTTATTTTTTTCTTCTTTATCAAAATATACATGTTTAGGGAAAGTGTTTTTTCCTTCTTTTTTTAAATATACATGTTAAGGGAAAGAGGTTTTTTTTTTCTTCCTTTTTTAAAAAAAAGTGTTTAGGGTGAAATGACATTCATATTGTTGTTAACATAATTGGTCGGTTGAATGATATTTTATGTCACATCAGCTATTTTTCAGCAATTTGTTACAAGACAATTTTTATAAATCTTGAGGATTAATTTTAACACAAGTTCAGGTGATGCCTGTGTGTGTTTGTGGAAATTTGTACAAACCTCAGTTGGCTTTTATCTTATTACCTGGTATATTATTTTATTTTCCAAAAATACAAAATGTTTCTTTCAGGATAAATCATTATATTAAAATATAAAAGCAGAAATCATGTTTGATAGTAAGATATATATCAGTATATATTAATGTATAAAAATATTTACCAAAATTTAAGAAATAAAAAAATCTTTATAAAAATCATTTTGGTGTTCTAACATTACAATGAGGTGTGGAGGCATAAATGAAACAAATAGACTAATGTCCATCATAAAATATACATTTCTGACACAAATATCAAAGTATTTTTTATTTTCTAGAGAAATTTAAATTAAAATAAACCATGTGTTTGTTTTGATGCTGAAAATAGTAAGATATGATATCTGGGCATGTTCATGAGTAATTTTGAGAGTATAATTTCCCACATGTTTTTCAAAATGGCCTTTAATTTGACATCCAAGACCAAATTTCATTATTATAAGCTCTTTTTCTCTTGTTGATCTACAGGTGAATATGTTAATACATGCACATCATTATACATGTGTACCATTACACATTTGTTCCATCATATATATGCACCATCGTATAATGTTCTATCACACATGTACATAAACATACGTTTTCCATCATGTGATCCGTAATACATGTGTTTTCTTACATGTTCCATCAAACTTATACAGCCTTAAATGTGTGTTCCATTTAACATGTGTTACTTCTTACATGTGTTCCATCAAACATTTACATCACCATACATTTGTTCTATCATACATGTGTTCCATCATACATATACAACATTATACATGTGTTCCATCATACATATACACCATCATACATGTGTTCCATCAAACATATACACCATCATATGTGTTCCATCAAAAATATACATCATCATACATGCTTTCCATCATACATATTCATCATCATAGATGTGTTCCATCATACACGGTTACTATTACATGTTCCATGAAGCATAAAGAAATAAAACCAAAAAAACATGGACATAAAATTGTAAGCCAAATTTGAACTTTAAAAAAAAAATTTTAAAGTGACATTACACAAAATATGCTTTTGTTCAAAACAAAACAAAATTAATCTATAACTTATTCCTGTTGTTCTGTTCACTAGAAGATAAGATATAAAATATTCAAAACAAGCAATGACATTGTGAGTTATCACACACACACACACACACACACACACACACACACACACACACACACACACACAGAGCGAGAGAGAGTTGTTAGTTTCTTTATAAGTCATCATTATAAAACTATTGTGGCAGTATATAACTTAGTCATAAAATATTATATATATATGTAATTAGTGGCAAATTATATCACAACCTCTATATGAAATAAATTAATAATGATTTAAAAATTAAATTTAGATATATCACAAAATATGTCCTTGTTTAACAAAAACAATTAATCATTATTTAATAACAAAGGAATTTAACTTTGTTTAATAATGTCTGACATTACATATATCATAAGACTCATAATATCATAAGAATTATACCTTAATAAATTATTAGTATTATATACGTTATTGGTGATTACTGTAGAAAATGTTGTTATTTATTATCAGTTAAGATAATATTCCAATTAAATTTTCTATACTTTTATGGAAATTTTGAAACTCAAACATATTTGATAAAGAATTTCTAAGATTAATACTCACTACCTTTCCCAATACAATGCACCCTAAGATACACAATGGTATGAGATGTATCAAAAAGCCATCAAAATGTACTACCGGTAGATTTGAAGTTAAACTTTAGAACTCTTAACCTGCTAAAGAATGAGTCTTAAAAAGCCGAGCGATCCGCCTATAGGTAAAATGCCAAGAAATAAGGTTACACCTTTGGGAGACCTCTATATCCCAACATCGATTCGAGGCCAAATGCAAATTATTTTAGCCTAACGTGCCTATATAAAACATAATGTAATAAAGACATCTCAAAATTGTTACTAGGAAAAAACTTTAATATGAAAATGTGTCATTGGTCGTTTTCTCACTATTATTTCCCGATATTGTGAAGAGCAAAATTCACTAAACATGATTTTCGCCCATGAATTAATGCAGTGCCTACATTGCAATGGTAATAGCCCCGTGTTTAACATGCTTTATAATGTTGCTTTGTTTTCCTTAAACTTGTATAGGAAACGCACATGTATTTACCAGTGGCCTGATGATAGATCATAACGTTGTTAAATATATACAAGATGTATTGAAACTAGTTTCAATGATGTGTTCAGATGAGCATTGCGTAATTTAATTGTCTTATTTGTTGATGAAGCAAATACACTGCGTTTAAATGAGAAAAAATATTTTAAAAGTGAAAAAATTACTAAGAAATTCATTAAAACAAATAAATAGCGGACGACATACGAGATTCGAACCTAGGACTTTGAGGTTATCATTCCCTACAGCCTACCACACAGCCAGCGTAGATGATATAGAAATCGTATGCTATCTAATATCAAGTATGTTATGTTTGGGGCGATTAAGGGGTAATGTGTTTTATCTTTATCCCCAAATTTCAATGCCAGCGCATCCCTCTCCATCAACAAAAATTTGCAAAAAAAGAAGATAAAATATAGAAGTTTTGGTAGTCAAAATATCTTTGATGGAGAGGAATGCGCTCTATGTGTATTAATTGAAAAACACGGTTATTTTCATCAAAATTTTTGTATTTGTATGGAAGTATACAGAATGCAGCATTCTAAAATGCATGTTTAAACACATATTGTAATGTTTTATCAAAATTTTAACCGTTTTGTTCTGGTATTCTCTTCTGAATATTTAAAGTATGAATATAACTGTAACAAATTTAAAATTTTGAATTCTATAGGCGGATGCCTCGGCTTTTTGAGAATGATCCTTTACAAGTACAATCTTCATGTGATAGTATTATGCGAATAGCTAAATTTAGACCTATAATCTGCTAGGATTTATTACACAAACTGCTTAATTTATCATTCTAACCTTTTAGCATTATGCACAAACAGCTACGCTTAGTAGTCTTATCTGTGAGTATTATGCATACAACTATGCACATAAAAATGAAATATGATTACTGTATCTGCCATTATGTCATTCATATATATATATATATATATATATATATATATATATATATATATATATATATATATATATATATATATATATGACATAATATATACATATATATATGACATAATATATACATATATATATGACATAATGTAATACATGTATATATATCTATAATGTATATATTATATATATATATATATATACAAGATATTCAAATGGTTGACAGTTTCCAATTCCCTAATTTTTTATTTATAAATGTGGCAAGTTGCACTTGACTACTGGCAACACATTACAGTCTAATTTTGGAATTTTTACTATCTTTACTTGTAATGTATCACATCATAAAAACAAACATGGATGTCTTGATTTTGATTCCATGACCACTCACTAATTAAAATTCAAAATTAAAAGGTCAAAAAGTCATGTTGATGCATCCTTATTAAAATTATATTGTTCATAACAGCATATGATTATATTTTATATATACAATTATTTAACACAAATAAAATTAATTGGGTTTTGTACAAACTGAACATCTAAAAATTAGATAAATATCTGAAAGACTATATTTAAAAAATAATTTTATGAATAAACAAGCACAAACAATTAATATATACTATAAAAACTCCTCATTTAGTAAACAATATCATAAACAGTGTTTATTATTAACAAACACGATCCAGATGTTCAAAGCTTTGTTAGCTCAACCTAGTCTGACATAACCATCTGGTTTGTAAAAATTTGTGTTTCATATTAGATCAATGTAAATCACTTTACATTATTTGGTCTATGTCTTTTTTATTCTCATCCAAAAACAAATCACTTAGCATATTTTTTTATGATTTCATGTCTATAATACAAATATCTATTCATGATAAACATCATTTTTACCCAGGTAAATCTAATTAAGTGTAACAAAAATAAATTGCTCATTAACAGGAGTGGTAGATTAATGATATTTATATCAAGGTTCGTTTTTGGATTTGTTGGAAATAACATGTTCATTGTTGTTTTTGTTGTTATATTGTTTAACATCACATCAGTTATTTTTCAGCTATTTGATACAAGCTCAAGGTTATTAATCTCTAATCTTAGCACAAGTTCATGTATGCTTGTGGTGTGCAAGTGTGTGTTATGGTCTGCTGTGTACTAGCACAAACTCAGGGCTACATTTGGTAAGGTGCTAGCTCACCGAGTCAGTATGCAGCAGGCAAGCATACCCCTCTCCCAGTCCATTATCTTGGCACCAGATGAACCAGTTGACACTCTATTCTTACTAATGCCAAGTGACAGGTCACGAAGCAATATCTTAAATTTTAAAGTTTTATGTCTCCCACTCTCGAGACAGAAGGTCTACCAGTAAGCCATCAAAGAGGTAATTAACATGTAAAGAAAGAAAGCCACTGATAATTTCTGGGACTAAGATATGCTAAAGTTGGATTCAAACATTGAACATGTAAGAAGTTGTGATGTATATGTGATCTATAACTCCCAAACTTCAGACTACAGACACCAAAGTGAATTTTTTAACAGAAAGAATAGAAAACATCTATTATCAGTAAAAAAAAAAATAAAATAAATAATAATAAATATAAAATAAAAAATAAAAATTTACCCATAATATGTGCAAACTACAATGAAACATTTTTGGAAATATGAAATTATAATTTTGAATTTCACTACATATTTGGTAAAGCTAACAGAGACCTGATCAACTGGGCCTGATACAGGCATCCCATATCCTAGTTGAGCTAATATATGGGATTATGATATGAAAATAAACAAGTAACAATTTTTTAAAAAAAAAATACAAATGGTATTATAATAAAAGATGTAATCTTGTTAACATACATGTATTTGATTCTTTCACATCCTATTATCCTATAATTGACCAACCCATGTTTGGGACTGGAACAGCAATACATGTACTGGAGAAGTGATTTGTTAAAATTGCCTTCTTATGTCAAGCTAAATTGTTAAAACCAGGCCCTTTTGACTAAACAGTCTTGAACACATACAACTTCAGAGCTCAGAAAACACACTGATTCTAAGTCCAAGACCTTCAGACTTGGACCCAGCTTCAGATCTCAGAAAATCCAGTAGTATTAGTTTCCAATTGGATCAGGCAGAAATATTGCGTTTTTTGGTGATTTTGTTTTTAAAATTAAATGATGAGTAGTAAATCAAGTGCTTCTGCACTAGTGGAAAATGTTTGGACCAGAGAATTTCAGATGTTAACTGGTCAAAGACTTGTGACAAAACAATGAATCTTTTTAGCCCATGTCAACATTGTCTTCTAGCAAATAATAAATATGTATGAGTACACTATACAACTAGCAACAACAACGAAATTATATGTATTAATGCTCTGGAACAAAATTGCAGGGCTCAAAAATGATTTTTTATTCACTGATTTGGAACCAGTAACATTTTTTTCTCTATATATTATATTCTGCACTGACAATGCAATAAACAGTGCAATGTTGGCACTAGTATTTCTTTAGAATTCATACTTTTCTTGCAATATACTAAGATACTATTCCAATATCATCACAACAAAAAAATAATGTATGCATGTATAATGTACTGACTTCTTGTGTCACTGTGTAACTAACAGCAAATTTTGAAAAATTTCATTTAAATTTCTTAAACTTGAATAAAGTTTGATTGAGTTATAACTAATTTTTTATGTGGATCCCTGAACTCAGAGATGTATCTCAGTTTGAAGTACAGTGTTGCTTTATCTTAATGGTATTTACACTGAGGGCAATCTTCTTAGAAAAAAATCTTAGAATTAAATCAAGCAACTTTTCTCTCTATAAAAAAGGTAGTAGGAATGTACGTACATATAAAGCAATGTCCAGTTGTGACTGTGCTTAAATAAGTTCATAGTACAAAACATTATTCAAGTTTGTGGACTTTCTATAATTTTTTTTCCAAACTTTGCTGTAAGAAACTCAGTAACACTAACAGTTGGAGCTATTCTAAACTGACCATTACACAAGAATACCTATTGTATATGGTGGTTTTTAAAGTTGTAGCATGTTATAATGCTCCTACAATTTGTATATCCCTAATAAAAGTTTTCTTATGTTTAATTATTAAACTGTGAATTTCAAAGCTTGATAATCATATTGTTGCACTACATTTACCATAAACACCAAACTGAACTTTTATGTCATGCAAAAAGATATTTTCTGAATACTAGTCAACAAACCATGAAAATGACTTTATTTGAACAAAAAAAATCATTTGAACTAGAAGACCCCAAAACAGGAATCTGTGATAGCCAATAGCATCAATCTATGAGGAGCCTAAAAATAACTGTAATCTTGGTGTTGTTCATCATTATCAAGGCAAACTTGAGCAATAATCAATGATTAAGGACGGGAGCTGAGGAGGTTAAAAATTCTTCATCATCCAGTACTTAATTAATTTCATGTTATGATCACAACAAGATCAGTCTTAAATAAAATTACATAACATCTAATAACATGTATTACCTAAAATCAAGTATTACATCTAATTACATGTATTACCTAAAATCGAGTATTATCACTACCTGAGTCTGGTGGTCCCAAATAATTTGAGCTTAGGTGTTTCTTATAAATAAATTGCAGTTTTTTAAGATTTGCATTTTGTTCTGCTGTTAACTTGCGCTGCACCTCTTCTGGAAGTTTCCAAGATGTTACACCAACTGAATTTTGAAAAAATATTCTACCATAAGTAGGCTGGTCTTTACTTCTATGAAGTGTCCAGCCCATAGGCAAATCAGACATGTCTCGAGGTATTCCACAATCACAGCGTTCATTCTGACGTAATACCTCTTTAAGTCTTTCTGAAATATCCTCTTCAGTATTTCTTGGATGTGAATAATAAGGATCTTTATCAATAGTTTTGTGAGAACCAGGCAGCTGTGCCTCCATTGGAACTGGAACTGGTGGCCTATCTGCTACAGGGTTGTAATTATCAAAAGACATCGTATGTGTTAAACCATTTTGAGGAGTTTGTTGCATATTTCTTGGAAGACTTAGTGTACTTCCAAATGGTGGGCCACCCATTGGAGAACTATCTGATGGGTTCCTGGGTAGACTAGACTGGCTCCCAAAACTTGATCCACTTGGTCTCCGTGGTAAATTATCAGGTCTTGGTGGCAATCTAGGAGGATTATCAGGTTGGGGTATTTGTTCTCTAGATTGTGAATCTGGGTATGGAAGAGTAAATGAGCCACCTGATGACCCACCTGAATAATCACTGAGACGATTTATATTTCTTGAAACTGGATATAAAAATCTCACATGGTTAACTTTTTCAAGGTTTTTAACATCATTTTCTCCATAAAATATAATTAAGTCTGCCACAGTATGAAATTTTTTCTCAGGAACTAGGTAATATTGACGATACGATGCTAAGTTTTCTATCACAATGTTTGTATGGCGAACTGATTTGTCTTGTACACTGAAATTATAAAACAGATACCGGTAAATAAGTAAAAAAAATAATGACAGGCAGAAAAGTATATGAATTAACATGAAGTTTGACAGACATACCAAAGGACAGATGGATAAACATGGGGTTTGAAAGACATACCAAAGAACAGATTGATAAACATGGGGTTTGAAAGACATACCAAAAACAAATTGATAAACATGGGGTTTGACAGACATACCAAAGAACAGATTGATGAATGTGGGGTTTGACTGACATACCAAAGGACAAATTGATAAACGTGGGGTTTGACAGACATACCAAAGAACAGATTGATGAATGTGGGGTTTGACTGACATACCAAAGGACAGATTAATTAACATGAAGTTTGACAGACATACCAAAGGACAAATTAATAAACGTGGGGTTTGACAGACATACCAAAGAACAGATTGATGAATGTGGGGTTTGACTGACATACCAAAGGACAGATTAATTAACATGAAGTTTGACAGACATACCAAAGAACAGATTGATAAACGTGGGGTTTGACAGACATACCAAAGAACAGATTGATAAACGTGGGGTTTGACAGACATACCAAAGAACAGATTGATGAACGTGGGGTTTGACAGACATACCAAAGAACAGATTGATAAATGTGGGGTTTGACAGACATACCAAAGAACAGATTGATGAACATAGGGTTTGACAGACATACCAAAGGACAGATTAATTAATGTGAAGTTTGACAGACATACCAAAGGACAGATTGATACAAAGGACTGATTGATTAACATAGGGTTTGACAGACAAACCAAAGAACAGATTGATAAACATACCAGAGGGCAGGTTGATAAACATACCAGAGGACAGATTGATAAACATGGGGTTTCACAGACAAACCAGAGGACAGATAAATAAAC
Source organism: Tegillarca granosa (assembly GCA_029721355.1). NCBI lineage: Eukaryota > Metazoa > Mollusca > Bivalvia > Arcoida > Arcidae > Tegillarca > Tegillarca granosa. Next base: position 43,050,913 of record CM056599.1, on the reverse strand, counting down.
ATGAAGTTTGACAGACAAACAGGAGTGCAGAATAACTAACATCACAGAGACAGATGGATTCACTTGGTGTTTGACAAACAAACTGGAGGACAGATTGATTAACATGGGGATTGACAGACAGACCAGAGGATGATTAATAAACATGAGCTTTGACACACAAACAGGACTGCAGAATAACTAACACCACAGAGACAGATGAATTAATTTTGTGTTTGACAAACAGGAAGACAAATAGATTAACATGAAATCTACAGAGACAGATGGATTAACTTTAAGTTAAATAATCAGAGAGACAGATGGATGAACTTAGAGTCCTACAAACAGAGAGACAGATGAATGAACCTGGAGTCTGACAAACAGAGAAACAGATGAATGAACCTGGAGTCTACAAAACAGAGAAACAGATGAATGAACCTGGAGTCTGACAAACAGAGAAACAGATGAATGAACCTGGAGTATGACAAACAGAGAAACAGATGAATGAACCTGGAGTCTGACAAACAGAGAGACAGATGAATAAACCTGAAGTCTGACAAACAGAGAAACAGATAAATGAACCTGGAGTCTGACAAACAGAGAAACAGATAAATGAACCTGGAATCTGACAAACAGATGAATGAACCTGGAGTCTGACAAACAGAGAAACAGATGAATGAACCTGGAGTCTGACAAACAGAGAAACAGATGAATGAACCTGGAGTCTGACAAACAGAGAGACAGATGAATAAACCTGAAGTCTGACAAACAGAGAGACAGATGAATGAACCTGGAGTCTGATAAACAGAGAGACAGATGAATAAACCTGGAGTCTGACAAACAGAGAAACAGATGAATGAACCTGGAGTCTGACAAACAGAGAGACAGATGAATAAACCTGAAGTCTGACAAACAGAGAGACAGATGAATAAACCTGGAGTCTGACAAACAGAGAAACAGATGAATGAACCTGGAGTCTGACAAACAGAGAAACAGATGAATGAACCTGGAGTCTGACAAACAGAGAGACAGATGAATAAACCTGAAGTCTGACAAACAGAGAGACAGATGAATGAACCTGGAGTCTGACAAACAGAGAAACAGATGAATGAACCTGGAGTCTGACAAACAGAGAGACAGATGAATAAACCTGAAGTCTGACAAACAGAGAAACAGATGAATGAACCTGGAGTCTGACAAACAGAGAGACAGATGAATGAACCTGGAGTCTGACAAACAGAGAAACAGATGAATGAACCTGGAGTCTGACAAACAGAGAGACAGATGAATAAACCTGAAGTCTGACAAACAGAGAGACAGATGGATGAACCTGGCGTCTGACAAACACAGAGACAGATGGATTAACTTGGAGTCTGACAAACAGACAGAAAGAAGGACAGATTTCAAACATAGTTGTAGATTTTAAATAAAAAATCCAATAAAACATTTATTAACTTACACCAACAAACTGTAAAATCACAAATGTTAATGGAGGGGATTCGATTTTGTTATTTTTGTGGGTGAGTAAATACCACAAAATTTAATGTCAACAAAATTGTTTCACTTACTAAGGATCCCATTGGAAATATTTTCACAAAACATAATTCCACAAAATATTCTCCCTGCAGGTTTCTTTGTTAAATTTTAACCCCATAAATATATGCAATTCTATAGATTATATGGGCAATATAAAAAAAAGAGTAAATGAATATAACACAACACTTACACCAACATAAATGTGAACAGTATAAAATGTTTAAAAATAAAACACTTTACTTACACTACAGACACTGTTAAACAGTTTTGTCTTTTAAAACTTGGCCGAACAAGAAAATAACCAGGTTTATTTTTTGATTTATGCTTCAAAAAGTCTGCTACCTGCAAAAATCAAAGAGATTAGGATAAAATTTAAATTTTGATTTTAAAAAATACCAGAAATGATAATTCAATCTGTAAAAATGTCTTGAAAAGAGGCAGAAAAAATTAGCAACTAATATCAATACCCTTGAAAATTTTAATATATCATTTTATGTTAATTCTCAAAGAAAATAATCATGATAAAAACTATAAGAATATTGATATACATTTAGTTACAATATTTTTATACATTCATTTAATTTTCAAGAGTTTTCAAGCATTTATCCAGCTATCCAGATTATATACAACAAAACAGAGTTTTACCTCATTGGAATCTTTGAAATTTTTGTAGAAATATGGCAGATCATCATAATCATTAATGAAGACAGAACCATTACTGCTGTTACTATCAGATCTGAATCTCCCACCAGATGTCATCGTGATTGATACATTAGGAAATTTTAGTGATAAAAAAACCACAATATATATCCCTAAATAATTATAAAAACATAAAAAATCATAAAATTACAAAGAGTTCAATACTGAAATACATATGCTGTCCAAGTAAAAACACATGTATAGTCAAGCGTGAATGGGGCATGTTTTTAAGTTTAACTGCTTGTTTCATATCTGAGTAATAAATTTTAGAATGATGAAAAAACTGTCAAAACCTCCCATCTTTAGGCAAGCAAAAATGACAAAATTTCATCATTAGAAACTGACTAAGTGAGATTAAAACCTAAGCATTAAGAGACACTGTGACCCATTAGTCTGTGCTTTAAAAGACATGCATACCTGCAGGGCTCAAATTAGATTTTAAAACAGGGAGAAGTGACTTCTCCCTCAGCCAAAGTTAGGGAGAAGTTTTTCAAAACAGGGAGAAGTTTTTGCGCAACGCAATTCATGACATTGGAATTTCTGTCGTCCTGTAGTGATCAAATATTTTATATCTTGTATTACACAATAGACATTGTAACATGCTGGTCCATCTTCAGATAATTTATAATTTAATGTACTGTTTGAAAAAGATGTCAAAAACTTTGATAAAATCCTGCTTTTGGTGGAAAAACCCCTTATACAAGGCACACTTGAAATTGGAAGCAAAAGTGCTATCTTTAATAATTTGCTTAAGTTTGTCATCAACTGGCTCCTTAATGTTAAAGTTGGCTAAGTTTTGGCTCATACTTCTCAGGAGCAAGATCTCACCCTGATTTTGTTTCAAAATTTTAATTTATTTATTTATTTATTTATAATAAATATTTTAAATATTTATTTATATGTTTTAAGTATTTGAACTCTTTTTAATAAATAATGATAATAGAGGTGAGCAGTTTATAATCAGTTTATAATTTTTTTTCATATGTAACAATTAAAAGATATAAATTTATGTGAAAGTAAATTATAAAAATTTGTTAAAAAAAATTTATAGTTTATTTTTATTAAAAATAAACTTATATTTTCACAAAATAATATTCCTCAATGAACGTAATTTTTGAGGTGTTTAAACTGGTTGTCTTATCTATAAAAAGAGAAGAACCACCTTACATGCCAAAAGCATAACTTTGTTCAACTTTTACCTGACCAATGAAATATGTCGAATTTGTATGTTGGTCGCGGCATTGTAAACAAATCAACCGGTGATGTCTCATTTTAGTATGTTGATACTTGTGTTAAAGTTTATACAAGGATTTTATTTTGAAAATAAGTTATCTGTCTTTGATATCTCAGTGGTTTTAATCACTTTCAATTTCAATGAAAAATTACAGGCGTGATCCCATACAAATATCGTTGAAAATCCATAACACAAGGAATACTGTATCAGATAATCAAGGTATACTCGGGCTTTAAAACATCTTTGATAAACTACCTATTATCTTAGGCGCGTGGAAGAAGTCCTTTTGTGAAGTGTTAATCCGCTAATTACTCAACCAATCAGGATAATGCATCATGACACCTGTAAATCACTTGTTGACAGCAGCCCGAACACCTTGGATTTTATCTTTAGATTAGATAACTTAACAACAGAATTCCCAATAATGGGTTTTAAAAATAAGGGCGACTTCGACTTCGCTTTTTCGGAAATATAGGGCGAAGTTTTTTGAAACAGGGCGAATTTATCGCCCAATGTCGCCCTTATTTTGAGCCCTGACCTGAAGACCCTAGTTTTAAAGAAAAACATTGTCTAGAATATTAAATCTTACTTACCATCAATAGTTTTATGAGATTTTGTTTAAACTTCTATTTAGCAACAACCCTGTCAACAAGGAAAACCTGAAACAAGGACACAATCATCTTTGTTAAAAAAGTTATTCTTTTTTCTGTCTAGAAATAATTAAAAAATTAATGAATTAAAAATACACAACAACATAATTAAAAGAGGGGAATGTTGTTATTTGGATAATTTTACATGTTGGAACGGTGATGTTAACATTGAAACAAATGTCATTGATTACATATAACTTGTGTATGTGCAAAAAGATTTGCCATATTTTCAACATTTATAGATTTTCTATTGCAACTGTAGATACACATAGTGATGCTCTGTTATGCACAAGCTCAAGTTACATGAAGATATTGAAAAGTCCTTTTTTTTTTTTATTGGAATTCTACTTAAAAAAAACATTATTTCTATTCACCGCAGGCACTCGTTTTATCAATAAAATGGAAAATCACATAAGCCTGCTCAATATATCTATACTACAATGTTTTGTATAGCAAAAATCGAGCATGCATATTTGGTTTTCTTATTCAATAAATAAAAAACGAGTGTCTTCGGGGAAAACCCATTAATTTTCAGACAACTTCTATCGAGGATAGGAAAAGCAAAATGGATTTATGTAATGCTATCTGTTTCAACTGAAGAAAGGTGTCTAGTTTAAAATCACACATCTGTCGTGGTGTTTTCATTAAAAGTACACACTTACATAGAAAATCTACGTTAAACAATCTTCGTAAACTTGAATATCCTCTTCGTGATAAAACCCGGAAGTTTTAGTCCATATCCCTTTTGCGCAATCTCGTCGAAAAATCGTAAATATCCTTCTTATACGAAATGGAAATCCTGCACATTCATGTAGAACCTCTATTGTTTAGCAATTTCCAAAGGTCAGACGATGATTTATTCAAGAGGCATACCGAATAACGCCCGTCATAGCATTGTTCTTATTTGTATATGGAGAATTTTACTAATTCAAGTTTCTTTTACTCCTTATAATTATAAATTTCCTTGCATATTGCAATTATATTTTACCACATGTGGGCTTCTCAACTTGTGACACATCTACAGCGCGCTTTCGGATCACATCGTTTCTCATTGCCTTTGTTAATTAATTAATTAATTAATTAAATTATTTATTTATTTATTTATTTATTTATCCAAAAGATAAGTTTCTTGACAGAATTTTTTCAGTGGTACCAGAGGACTTCTGGTGGTACTTATATCCGCACCTATCGTGGCTGAATGAGTCCATACAGATATTTATGTTCCCGGCGGCCGTATGACGTGTACACGTGGACGTGACAGTCACAGTAGCCACATTAGAATTTTCACTTATTCAAACGTTGCGTTTTCGGGAGTATAGTATCAATGGAAATTACAATTAGAGAAGGAACGGTACATAAAAACTACAGTGGCTTGAACTTCCATTGTAGTTTTCCCAACTTTCTTACGGCATTTTTTGAAAATTTAATGTGTACCTGCATATTTACACGTACTTTAATAAATATTCTGATTAAGAGACTGTTTATAATTTCTACTTCATATAAGCAACTTGATATAAGCGCATTGATGACATCGGTTAGATCAATCTTCAGTGAGGTAAACAGACATTAAGCTAAACGGAGGTAATAAAAAGGGAGTTGTTTTGGGGTGTTGATGGCGCCAAACTTGGTCATCTTGTCACTTACTAAAACCTCCCGGATGACCCTGTAAATGATTATGCTACATTTCTGAATTCTGATCGATAAAAATTTCAGAATCAAGGGTAAAGTGGCTGACGTAAATAACATAGAAAACGATAAGTCGCATTTAATCATGTTTTTTAAACCATATTGAAGAGGTAACCCAAGCGCTAATCAGTTTTACAAACTCAACAGGTTTTTGCTACTATCATTCATACGGTTTCTAACTTCAAAAGGGTGTTTGTTAGAGCTCTCATTTTTTATTATAATTGTTGCATCTTTGACATATTCCCCATATTTCACTCTTTGGTTTTCAGATTTAGGGTTAAAGCTGCATAAATTTTCCTAGGAAAAAATTAAAACGGTGATCTAATTAATGATGTTCCTTATGAACAACGTTATATTTGGTTCAACCAGAGACATATAACGTTATATATGTCTCTGGTTTAACGATAAAAGCTCGAATAAATACAGAAATAACCGTAATATTCCAGCGAGAAGTAGCATGTGGGATCTAATTTTAGAACACGGTTACGTCATAAAAAAACCGGGTCATTTAAACTACACAGCTTACAAAACCGTGAAATTCGATAAATCAAACACAGAATTTCATTACTTGAAATTTGTCATTTGTTAATTTGTAAGGGATACATAACACATTCCGAATACATTTGGATATTAATGACGGACAATTAATAAAATTTGTCAGGTTTCACCTTCGATTCATTGGAATTTCCGTACATCTGTGCGCATGCTCCAAGCAAACAATAATCATCGTTAAACATTGACCAACCCATTAGAGGATTCCGTTTATTTACAGCTAATAGGAATGAAATTTTAGAAAATGAATCTTATGGATCGTGATAAGATTTAATTTTTTTAAAAATATTTTTAGAAAATTAAAAAAGTTCAGAAAATTGAAAAACTTAATGCAGCTTTAGTACCTATATATGTCATTTTGAAAACCATTTGACATTAATTGGTGGATTCAAGAGGATGCGGGGGTCGCAACCCCTATTTTGAAAAAAATAGGAGAGAGAGAGAGAGAGAGAGAGAGAGAGAGAGAGAGAGAGGGGATTCGGCCTGAACCCGCCGGGGGCCTTTAGTTGTCCCAAGCCTTGACTCGTCGCCGATTAGGGCTTGAGCCTTCGGCTTGAAATTGATAAGATTCTCAACCCCCTAAAATTCTGGATCCGCCCCTGCTAAATGATAAAAATGTCGAAAGGAAAGACATTCAAAATACCCTATCAATACGCTAAAACCGCGGATTTTTGGGGAGGGGGGAGCTTGCCCCCTTGGGATGCCTTACCTGAGCTCTGCCCTGGACCAGCTTTGGGTCATTAGCGGCATCCGGATCCACCGCTAACATAAGTATTCATCATTTTGATCTTATAGCAACGCCCTTGCTACTAATACTTTACCAAATACTTCTGCATACCAAATATTGACCATAGTTTGGTAGCTACATTACCTAGTTACAAGGATTAAAATACGATAGATTTAATAATAATAATAATAATAATTATTATTTATTTATTTATTTATTTATTTTTTTTTTTTTATTTTTTTTTTTTCAGTAGTATTTTGCATACCAGCGTTAACCTACTATATCTACTGTATATTTAACATATACATGTAGATCTAATCAACATTTTTTAATTCAAGTCAATTTGCCCCACGGTAAATTCGCCCCCGTCAAATTCGTCCCCACTTTTAACAACTTCGCCCCCCATGTCAAAATCGACCCCGTTCAAAATCGCCCCCACTTTCAACAAATTCACCCCACGTACAAAATCGCCCCCGTCAAATTCGCCCCCATTTTGTAATGAGTTGACGACGTGCTCAAGTAAATTCCCCTGGTACCTGTGCTCGCCATCAGCGACAAAGGTAGTAGGTCTAAATGCAGTAGCTCAGTTGGCAGAGTAATCGCATCGTAAGTGGGAGGTCGTGAGTTCAAACCCAGACAAGGTAAGGTCCAAGACCGCGAAGCACTCAGCATTATGATAGCTGGTGTTGTCTCATTATAAGTGAAATATTTTTGACTTGGGAGTTAAACACCATAACTTAACTCTAAATACTGGAGGCTACTAGAAGGTAGCAATATTTCACTAGCTATCATCTAGTACCTTCTAATAGTTCCATATATTTGTCCAAGTTGAAACTGTGGACAGTTGGTAGTTAGAGGTAAATAGCAATAATCGTAAAAAAGGACTTTTGATAATCACCATTTCAATATAAATTATTACAGTAATTACAACACACCTGGGCTGTCTTATGTGTGAATTCAGTCAATGCATTATGAATACTCTACATAAAATGCAACACACACAATGCATATTTACAAATAATATGTAAACAGTGTTAATTTGGCATATTCGAGGTAAAATAAATTTAATAATACTAATAATTAAGTTTTAAAAAAGGTAATATCTCAATAAAAGTTGGGGGCGAATTTTCAAGAAGTGGGGGCGAATTTGAAGGGGGCGATTTTGACAGACATGGGGGCGAATTTACGGTGGGGGCGAATTGACCTGATACCACATTGTTAGTTTTTCTTGTATGTTGTAGATTAATACAAATCTGAAACTTTGAATATAATGATTTTTTAAAATTTATACTTCTAAAAAAACTAAGATATTTTTTTAAATTGCTAGTATTCTACACTTTTGTAATTTGATTTTTAAAAACAGATTTTTACACTTAAGTAACCCTTTTGTCCTCAAATGGATCAGTCTCGAAAATGACTAAAGCTTGGTCAAACGAAAGGTGCTCCTGTACTTGATGTTCGGAGGGATTTACCAGTTATGTTTACCACAACTTATCAATGGCTGCTTGAAAGGATTTGTGACAGCCTTTACAATGGTTTGTATATAGCAAGGAAATGTTAGAGCTGAATTCACTTCATTCTGTAGTTTCGTTCAAGTCATTTCCTTATTCATCATACGTAAATTGCTCGGCTAGCTGCCACTGTTAATAGAGAAATGATGTGAATTCCCGCGTTTTTTCTCATTTGCTGTCATTAATTGATATTCGCCTGTATTTATTGATTCTTGTTCGCGTATTTTTAAATTGCAACCATATGTTAATTAAATCAAGCATTTACGCGTATAGTGTCGTACGTAACGTGTCCTGTAGTTCACCTGCAGATGTCAAGGTTCGTTCCCCTTGTAAACTTTGCGAATTATTACAAATGTCACTAACCATTATAATGATTATTGAACACAATATGTCATATATGTCCATCTAATTCTTAAAAATAAATGTCAGCTTGTAATGGAGTGACCATTATGTTAACATTTAAGTCATATCACATGATTCATCATCTTGGTACAGTGGAACCTTTGAAAACTGAACTCTGGGTAAACTGGAACCCTGTCTAAAACTTTGTCAACACTTGTCTTTAAGTATGTTTAATTATCTATGTAAAAAATAACACGTAAGAAAGGCCATAAGTGTTTTGTTTAGATGGGTTTAGGTGTAAATTTCAGGTACACATTTCAACACATGGCCTCAATATTCAGGATATGATTAAATCACCCCTGTATAACAACTAAGTGGCTTGATCCCTTACATCTGAATAAAGCAAGGATTTATAACATCATCTGTTCCAAGACTAACCACCAAGATAACAGGATTCTGACAGAGACCTTATGCCAAGGATTGCAATGACCTTCTGAGTCTAACTCATATCTTTGACTTTTGATGTTTTTTAACTGAACTATAAACATAAAATTATTTTTTTACAGTGGTATATCACCTCTGAACAGCATCTGAATTCCTTTTTTTCAACATATGAGTATTTTAACCTCAACATCAACACAAATAAACATTAAAACAAATCACATGTATAAAGCATCTCAACATACTACCTCTGCCCAGCACCACAGTACAAAACCTCTTTAGAGCTTTTCTGTATAATACCGCTTTATAGTTTCTTAGTATCATTTCAGTACACCCTGGATATATTACCTATGTATTGCATCTTGGTATATTATCTTTGAATAGCATCTCCATCTATCATATTTATAAAAGTAACATTTCATGTATAATACCTTTTAATGTTTCCATAAACATAATTTCATTCATTAATGAATTTATTTATTTATTCATTTATTTATTTATTTATTTAATTTTTTTTTATTTTTTTTATTTTTTTTTTTTTGGGGGGGGGGGGGGGGGGTTATCTTACAAATGCTTATTTTGTAAGTGAAATATTACAGTTATTAATAGAGTGCTCACTCAATAAGTGGAAGGTCAAGGGTTTGACCCAAGACTTGAAAGTGGGTAGTGACTGTTCTTACGCCAAGCATTCGACATTGCAAAATGAAAGTCATGGTTCTTGCAGATGGGAACTTAAAATAAACAAGGTCCCGTGTCATGGCAGGCATGGCACGATAAAGAACCTGCTGTATAATATCATCAGCGCAACAAACAGGCATAATTTCTGCACTTTTGCCTATAGCTGGCGATGTCTCGATATAAGTGAAATATTCTTGACTGGGACGTTAAACACTATTACTCAACTCCTTTTACTGATGCATTAAACTGCATTTTCACCTGAATTGTTTATTCTTTTGAAGATACATGAAAATTCATAGTTTACAGTGATACCAAGCAAAAAAAAAAAAACCACTTTTTTCAAATAAACATTTTCTTTTTGATTTATTTAGAAATATGTAAATACATTCTGCAAAAAACATATACATACATTTGAAGTGCAATTTAATCAACAAGGATATAGAATCTTTAATGAAGTAAGTACATGTATATATATATATACATATATGTATTTTCTTCCCTGACTTTATCATCTGATTTTTGCTGTATCCAATGTTAACCATATTTCCTCTTTGTATGACATCTTGTTAAATACAACTATCTAGCATTTCGGTACATTATTATTACAATTCCAATTACATCTTTATGTTACCGAGGTGGCCAAGTGGACTAAAATACAGGCTTACAGATCATTTTGTAAGAAAGTTGGTCATTTTACATGCTAAAGGTAGGTTTTTTCTTGGGACACTCTGGGTACCTCCACTGTTTCTGAACTTAACACCTTTATATATATGTGTAAGAATCTTGACTGTAGCCTGAAAAACATAATCCAATACAATCATTAAATCACCTTAGAATTTCACCTTTGTATATTATTTCAGTACATTTACCAAATCTTGAGACATTACCTCTGGTGATTCACCTCAGATATTATTTCTGTAATTTTAAGCATTTCATTTGAAACTTTAGCAGCTTGTATACATATCAACACTATACATATCTCATTGCATCATCTCATGTTACCTTTGTATCTTAGTACACTATTGTGGCATGACATATCTCTTTGTAGCATGTACTATCTCTTCGTAGTATCCTGTTAAACTACATGTGTATAGCATTTTTTAAAATTAAAATCTTTAGCATTTCTGTAATGGTATTCTCTTTCAGGTATCTCATATATTACTTTTTCTATCTTCTTGGTAATACGTGTAGTCAATTTCCATATAGCATCTCAGAATATTGCCTTTATAGCATTTCAGTAATAGTTATTTGTATGTAGCATATCATTATTTACCTCTGTGTAGCATCACAGTATATAACATCTTTATAGCATCTTACATTATCTCTCTATACTACTACTGAACTTCATCTTTATACATTTTGTTGTACGTCACCCCTGTACAGTTAGCCACTGTGGTAGCTCAGTTGGTAGAGTGCTCGCTCTGTAAGTGGAAGGTCATGGGTTCAAACCCCGGCCTGGTTTGACCCAAGACTTGAAAGTGGGTAGTTACTGTTCTTACGCCAAGCACTTGGAATTATGAAATGAAAGTCACGGTTCTTTCGTATGGGAACTTAAAATAAACGAGGTCCCGTGTCATGGCAGGCATGGTACAATAAAGAACCCTGCTGTATAATGCCATCAGCGCAACGCACAGGCAAAATTTCTGACTTTCGCCTATAGCTGGCAACGTCTCGATATAAGTGAAATATTCTTGACTGGGACGTTAAACACCATTACTCAACTTAACTCCTGTACTATTATCTGTACATCATGCCCTTACTTCCATCACTGTATATCATCTCCCTTCATTACCACTGTACATCATGTGTACATTACCACTGTACATCACATGTACATTACCACTGTATATCATCTCTCTACAGTACCACTGTACATCACATGTACATTACCACTGTATATCATCTCTCTACAGTACCACTGTACATCATATGTACATTACCACTGTATATCATCTCTCTACAGTACCAATGTACATCACATGTACATTACCACTGTATATCATCTCTCTACAGTACCACTGTACATCACATGTACATTACCACTGTATATCATCTCTCTACAGTACCACTGTACATCATATGTACATTACCACTGTATATCATCTCTCTACAGTACCACTGTACATCATGTTTACATTATCACTGTATATCATCTCTCTACAGTACCACTGTACATCACATGTACATTACCACTGTATATCATCTCTCTACATTACCACTGTACATCATATGTACATTACCATTGTATATCATCTCTGTACAGTACCACTGTACATCATGTTTACATTATCACTATATATCATCTCTCTACAGTACCACTGTACATCATGTGTACATTACCACTGTATATCATCTCTCTACATTACCACTGTACATCATGTTTACATTATAACTGTATATCATTTCTCTACAGTACCACTGTACATCATGTGTACATTATCACTGTATATCATCTCTTTACAGTACCACTGTACATCATGTGTACATTACCACTGTATATCATCTCTCTACATTACCACTGTACATCATGTGTACATTATCACTGTATATCATCTCTCTACAGTACCACTGTACATCATGTGTACATTACCACTGTATATCATCTCTCTACAGTACCACTGTACATCATGTGTACATTATCACTGTATATCATCTCTACAGTACCACTGTACATCATGTGTACATTATCACTGTATATCATCTCTCTACAGTACCACTGTACATCATGTTTACATTATCACTGTATATCATCTCTCTACATTACCACTGTACATCATGTGTACATTATCACTGTATATCATCTCTCTACAGTACCACTGTACATCATGTTTACAATACACTGTATATCATCTCTCTACAGTACCACTGTACATCATGTGTACATTACCACTGTATATCATCTCTCTACATTACCACTGTACATCATGTTTACATTATCACTGTATATCATTTCTCTACAGTACCACTGTACATCATGTGTACATTATCACTGTATATCATCTCTTTACAGTACCACTGTACATCATGTGTACATTACCACTGTATATCATCTCTCTACATTACCACTGTACATCATGTGTACATTACCACTGTATATCATCTCTCTACCACTGTACATCATGTTTACATTATCACTGTATATCATCTCTCTACAGTACCACTGTACATCACATGTACATTACCACTGTATATCATCTCTCTACAGTACCACTGTACATCATGTGTACATTATCACTGTATATCATCTCTACAGTACCACTGTACATCATGTGTACATTATCACTGTATATCATCTCTCTACAGTACCACTGTACATCATGTTTACATTATCACTGTATATCATCTCTCTACAGTACCACTGTACATCATGTGTACATTATCACTGTATATCATCTCTCTACAGTACCACTGTACATCATGTTTACATTATCACTGTATATCATCTCTCTACAGTACCACTGTACATCATGTGTACATAACCACTGTATATCATCTCTCTACATTACCACTGTACATCATGTTTACATTATCACTGTATATCATCTCTCTACAGTACCACTGTACATCATGTGTACATTATCACTGTATATCATCTCTTTACAGTACCACTGTACATCATGTGTACATTACCACTGTATATCATCTCTCTACAGTACCACTGTACATCATGTGTACATTACCACTGTATATCATCTCTCTACCACTGTACATCATGTTTACATTATCACTGTATATCATCTCTCTACAATACCACTGTACATCATGTGTACATTATCACTGTATATCATCTCTCTACAGTACCACTGTACATCATGTGTACATTATCACTGTATATCATCTCTCTACAATACCACTGTACATCATGTTTACATTATCACTGTATATCATTTCTCTACAGTACCACTGTACATCATGTTTACATTATCACTGTATATCATCTCTCTACAGTACCACTGTACATCATGTGTACATTACCACTGTATATCATCTCTCTACAGTACCACTGTACATCATGTGTACATTATCACTGTATATCATCTCTCTACAGTACCACTGTACATCATGTGTACATTATCACTGTATATCATCTCTACATTACCACTGTACATCATGTGTACATTATCACTGTACATCATCTCTCTACATTACCACTGTACATCATGTTTACATTATCACTGTATATCATTTCTCTACAGAGACTGGGGTGTCGGACATTTTTCAAAGCAACTGTACCACCGATGCTGTGTAAAGCAAAAAAAAATAAATAAATAAATAAAAAAAGAAAAAAAAATTCCCTCGATGTTGTTATTGACGATGTTTTTTAAAAAGATTATATTTTTCAATATCAAATAGATTTTAAAAAGGATTTAACTACTACATAGAGGCAGTGATTTTTTTTACAATTTCCTCTATGCGAGTCCTGGGACTCACAAAGCTGAAAAAGTAAGAGTCCCACAGCCAAAAGTATGCATCCTATATATTATGCTATAAGTTATTACTCAAAACTGTGATTTTGAATTTTTCCTAATAAAAATTAAAACTACAAACTGTCTTTGTTTTATTCTGTATAATAATAACTGTTAACACTTAACAACAAACTAAACTAGCTTCTGTCACTGACTAGCAAAACATGTATTATTGACTAGAAATACTGTCAAGACTGAAGAAGAGTATACCGTATGACTCAGACATTTTCAGGTCTCTTAGGTCACTCAGGTTGTGCCCACCCTTATCAAGTTCATGTAAAAAATCAAGGAGAGACTTGAACTTTACTAGTGGAATATCCTCCGACACTACCCAATGAAGGACCTTAAACAAAATTTTAACAGCAGCTTCATGTTTATTGTCATGCTTTTCACAAACAATTTTCATGTCTTGTCTTAACTGGGGGTCTTGCACAAGCATTTGGTATTCTTTTAGGCATGCGTGTCTTAAAAGCGCAGACATTTGAAAGTTTTAACACATTGCTTTTTTTGTCATACCGTTTGACTTTTTTGCCTCAGTACACAAACTACAATATATAGTATTTGTTGTTTCGTCGTATCTAAGCCAACTGTAACCACTGATTTTGAAACGATCGAACTTTGGAATGTTTGGGGGAAATTTTGGTCACAATGAAAATTTCGGAATCTGCTGTCGAAGAACTGTCATTCTTAGCCGATTGGCCGAAAAAAGACAGCAGGTTTGACTGCTTTGATTCGTCATTCTTCTGCTTCTTTTTAATAGGGCCAATCGCGATGCAGATGATTTATTTACTTCAACACCGTTGAAGCGGCTTGTTATTATGCACGCTGTGATTGGACAAATAGTCAGCCATCCAACTAATCAGATCGATTGTTAGAATGCTTCATGTGCAGCCGGTGTATGTGTAAAAGGCACCCGGGTATAAATAAACCGTTGTTTATGTTTCAAGCCGTGAAGCGAGCTTTGAAAAGGAAATAAATTAATTTGCTCAAGCTTCCGATTTCATATTTAAGGGGGAAAAAAAGGCATTCAATGAAAATTTTATGCATCCCTTGGACTCATTGATTTTAAAATCCTGCGTCCACGGCAAAAAGTTTGTGTCAGGGACGCAGGACGCAGAGGTAAAAAAATCACTGCATGTACATGTGGTCAGACTCATGTGTCCACATAGTGTCGATTTTTGTATTGTCAGTGTTGACGACACAAACTTTGATAGCCATCTTTGTTTACTAACAATCGTGCATTTTCGTTTTTCTGAAGTTACACGAACTTTATTGAACCTCATTTTGAGACCTCTGATTGTATTTAGACTTTTTAAAATTATTTATTTATAACTAAACAGTTTGCAAAGACCATACGATGCACGTTGTAGTCTTATTTGACATCCCGCGCGGAACCTCTTTGATAATAGTCCGACGACCATGACCTTCAAGGATATACCCTTGTAATCAGCTGTTTATTGCTTCAGTCTGTCAAGCGATGTGATTACTTAATAAACAACTTAACAACAAAATTAATGAGGGTTCGGACGATGAAACAAAAGGAACTGATTGAGACCATGGATTCTAACTGATTAATAAACAAAAGCCTAATTATTATATCTGTAGTATTTATTGAAAACGGTTGACAGGTGATAGCAAACAATACTCGAGTAAAATAATGACAGACAAAATATTTATTTATATGTCCGATTAACTGTATTCTATTGTTAACTAAAAATGTCTGACAAGTGATTTTTCACATCAGACAAAAATATTTTTTGTCGGACATTTCCGGCAAATATGACTGTTTCTGGACCCCTGATTACCACTGTATATCATATTTTTACATTACCACTGTACATCATCTCTCTACATTACCACTGTACTGCTGAATGTAACATTATGTTACATTGATGATAGGCAATGTTTGTGACATTTTGTATAAACGGAAAGTATAGTTTATGGTTTCCAATCCTTCATTTAATAATAATAAATCGAAATATGGACCTTGCTGAAACTTGAAAGGCATGATTGAAAATAGTCACATGAATACTGGAATATTCACCCGTGCATGGAAATGCTGTAATTTCAAGTCTATTCAGAGACTAAAGGAAAACATTTAATATGACATCAAAATTAAATTCTGTATTTTTTAGTAATGAAAAAATTATTGGGCCCTAACTTTAAAAAAGGGCCCTTCATTTCTGGACAGAATGGGCCCCTGGTTTTTCAAAACAATCTGAAGCACTGCAATATCAGTGTACACCATCTATCTACATTACCACTGTACATCATCTCTGTACATTACCACTGTACACCATCTCTGTAAATTACCACCATACATTATCTCTCTACATTAACACTGTACATCATTTCTGTTCATCACCACTGTACACCATCTCTGTAAATTACCACTGTACATTATCTCTACATTACCACTGTACACCATCTCTGTAAATTATCACCATACATTATCTCGCTACATTACCACTGTACATCATTTCTGTACATCACCAATGTACACCATCTCTGTGCATTACCACTGTACATCATTTCTGTACATCACCACTGTACACCATCTCTGTGCATTACCACTGTACATCACCACTGTACACCATCTCTGTGCATTACCACTGTACATCACCACTGTACATTTCTGTGCATTACCACTGTACATTATCTCTACATTACCACTATACATCATTTCTGTACAACACCACTGTACACCATCTCTGTACATTACCACTGTACATCACTGTTCCCCATGTACATTATCACTACACAGTCTCTTTACATTACCTCTGCCTCACATCTCTTTCATCATACTAGTATCAATATATCATCTTGGTTCATTATCTCCATGTATCAACTCTAACATCATCTGAAACATTTTCTCTGTTCATCTCTGGTTATCTTGTCTCATTGTACTTCATCTTTGCTGTGCATAATCTCCATAAATCTCTACACCATCTCTGTACATCAATGATTATTTTGTCTTTATCATTGTACACCAGCTTTATATAATCACTTTGCATAAACTCTTTACTTCTCTATATCATTTCTATTTATCTTGGTATATCTCTACATTATCACTGTACATAATCTCTATGCATCTATACATCATCTCTGTACATTTCTGTTTATTGTGTCTGTACATCTTTGTGCAATATCTCTGTACATCATTTTGTTACATTATGTCTTTACATTATCTTATTGGATAACACTATATAGAGTATAGAGTAATCTCTGTAAACCATCATAGTACACCATATCTGAGCATCACTGTATGACCAGTAATTTTGCTTAATTACAGTGTATTAAAGATTACAAGTAATTTCTATCTGAATCTTTCAAATTTCACCAGTATGATTACTGAAACAACAGTGATACCCTAGCAGATTTAATTTAGTCCTTATCACCAGGATTTGACACTAACTATTTACATATAAAGCCCACATGGCTAGCTAGTAGATTTGTGAAAAACTAGCCATGCATCAACTTTACTAGCTCCTCAGAAATTTTATTAACCTCAGGGTAGTGTTAGTGTCGACTGTTGAACCCTGATTATGAAATTTCAGATTATATCACTGTAAAACATTTTTGTTAAATAATTTACCATTGGTAGCTTGTCATAATGAATTGGCGTTGTTTTGAATGCCTGGTATTTACTTTGGTTCAGTTTGGATAGGTTGCACTGTATTCTTTACATACCAAATAGATTTTACATTAAACTGTTCCATCTTGAAGTGGGATAAGATATGTTTTACTGACAAATGATGGGGTTAATGGTATAAATAATGTAATATTTAAGATTTCTGTGTATGTTAAGTCAGAATATTGCCATGGAGACACATTGGCCAGAAAAGTGTTGCATCATCAATGAGATGTTTACAAATGAAAACTCAAATCACTATTGAGGTGAATTTAATATTTTGTGATGTGTTCAAGACCTAAGGAATTATCCTGCGTAAAACTTGGAAATCGCCATGGAAATATTGTGACTATTTAATTGGGATGAAAGTGCAGTTTTATAATACAAATTAATTTCATCAATAACTTTGTGTTAACAGATATAAAAAGAAATTGAAATTTTGTAATAACTACAGATTTATGAATATTAATATTGCATCAGTTTCTTGTATGGTTACCATGGAGACTAGTAATGGAGTCTGACCAAAGTAATCAATAAAATACAAATGTATTGGATTATAGTATGACTTTTTACTGGTAAGGATGAGAAATACCAAGCAGGTCTGCACAAGTTGTCCGTCCAGTCAATATTGATTTCCCCATGCAATATAGCGAAAGAGGCCTTTCTTTGTTTTTTTTTTTTTTGTTTTTTTTAAAAAAAAAAAAACCATTTGTGATATACTTGTAGATCTTGAATCAGACATAAAATGATAATATACATGTCAAAAGGCTTTACAAATTGTTATTTTAAAGTAAAATGTGAAATAAATAACCAATACAAATCACATTTTAATTTGTGTCTGCAGCATTACTTTTGCATTGATAGAAAATAAACATGGATTTGAAAATGGTGGCTCCTTTTACTGGGGTACTTTATGAGAAAGTAAGTTAAGTCAAACAAAAAATAATTTTAATTAATTTATTTATTTATTTATTTATTTATTTATTTTATTAATTTAAAAAAAAAAAAAAAAAAAAAAAAAAAAAAAGCAACACAGTTAAACTAAGGATTTACTTAAACTAGTCCTTATTTATCCTGTCTATTTAAAACAAAATTGCACACCCTTCATATCTTGTGCATAACTTGGCTAATCCATATATGGGAATCCACAAATAAATAATAATTTAGAAATATTTATAAGCATACCAGTTTGAACCAATCAGTGTGTGGTTGATTTCTTAGAACCATATGTGTTTCAGGTTTGCCAATTTCTAGCAAACTTGCTTTTGCAATGTATAGTGAAATAATTTATACATGTATATACATTTGTAAAATTAGATCCTGTAAGTAATTTTCAATTTATTTCACAAAAGTGTCTTTTGATCCATCGGAATTATTTCTTCCGAAGAATTTCATAAGACATTTTGTGGTGTGTTGTGACCTGAAACCAAGGTCATATGTTTTAGATATAGAATGTTTTGACCTGAAACCAAGGTCATATCTTTTAGATATAGAAGGCAGAGGATGTATGTTTGAAAATTTTGTGTGGGCTATAATCTCAAGGAATTACATGAAACTTGACACAATTTGCTATTGGTATGCAGTGACCTTGGATCAAGGTCATGTTGCAGTAGTCAAGGAAACATAAGATTTAATTGATGTAAAGGTTACAATTACAGAAATGGAAATTCTGTATAATTTCAGTTTATGTTGCTGATATACTGTATACTAGAAATGTTGTAATAACTTTTTTGTTGAAACACCAGTTTAGCAACTTATGATCCCAGCTTGTACCAATTCAGACTTTCAAGTTTGATTTTTTTATAACTAAAAGCTTTAATTTGATTTTTTTAAATGAGCTGATGGTAACATTATATGTTTGATTTGATGTCTATTAGTTTGATTGCTGAATAGTTACAGAAAGTACTGAAAACAGAAAAATTAAATGTCCAAATTGATTTATGTAACTTTATCTTTATATATTAAACTGTTTTGTACTGAATCACTTCAGAGTTGAGTTCTTGTGCACTAAATTCAGAGAAAATCAGGCCTATATTAAACTTTATGTCAGTTTGAAAACCTGGGAAGGGATGCCCTATAATTAAATCATTCATTGATGATAAAGTAATCAAGTTGTTGAAGAAAAAATCACCAAAATTGTATAGTTAAGTGAAATGTAATTTTAACTCACCTCTACTAAGTGCAGAAGAACCTAAAATAAATGGTATAGGTAGTTTTAAGTAAGTTTTCATCAGGTAGACATATGTAGATAATGAGACCTGATCCTTGGAGTTTTTTAAAACGTTTTCTAGGTTCATGCTCCTGGGAGAATTCTTTTGTTATGTTTCTAGTTTGAAGCCCTCAGTTAAAATTTTTTTGTTGTGTTTCTAGTATCAGACCACTAAATAAGATCTTGCTAAAATGTTTCCATCTTCAGGCCACTGGGTGAAAACTCTTTTATGTTCTTGGTTTCAAGCCACTAGGCAAAATCTTTTTTATGTTCCTGTTTTCAGGCCACTGCTTGATATCTCTTTTATGTTCCTTGTTCCAAGCAACAAGGAAATTTTTTTTTTTTTTTTTTTTTTTTTGTTTCTAGTTCCAGGACACTACGTGAAATCTGTTTGTGTTTCTACTTAATGTAAACCCAATACTAAAACAATTATGATGCATATCCCCAAATTAATGTTATTTTTTTTACAGTGCAAAACATCATGTTGTGTACAGGTATTTTCTTATTTAAAGAAATAATTTTTGAACAAGGAATACAGGGTATTATCAATTGTTGCCATGGCAATATGTAAAGTAAACTATTTAAAGATAGCTAAGAGACCAGAAAGGTTATTTTATTTAAGGCTGTTTTGGAAACATCAACTTAAAATTAAATATTCTTTACAAGTCAAAACCCTGTATCCAATTTAATATGCAGATATTATTGGGACTGTCCTGTTGTTAACAGAGTTTTTGTGAAGTAAAATTTTGTCACATTTTTTTGTTTTTCAGATGGCTTTCCTGTAAGCAGATCGCCTGCTTAACTTTTCATCAATTGCTTTGGCTTGCCATGTCACAGAGGACAAAACGAAAAAGTGCAATGATGACTGCAGAAGTTGTGCCAGGTCCATCGACTGCATTGGAACGTTCAGTGAAAGAAGCCATTGCCGAATTATCTCCAGAAACTCCAGAGAAAAAACAAAAAATCATGGAGGATGAAACAAATACAAGTCCCAGTGATGAAAAAAGTCAGGAAGAGATTCAGACATACTTGGATGAAACATTTGACATTAGGAGGACTTTTATTACTACAGAAATGCCAGGAATGTCGGCAGTGAAAGCCACTTATCCACAGCTTTTTAAGGGGAGACAAATGCTTGCAGAGTTTCAGCGAATCACTGATTTGGATATTGATCACATGATACAGGAATACTGTGTTAAATTTGCAAATGGTATAATAGATATCGCAAAGCATACACCAGGTTCCTCATCGGTTTTACGAGAGGCTGAAAATGTTAAAATGCAGAATGCAGCACTTAAACAGTATTGGGACATGGTAACAGCATTGTGTCTGCTTCCACTTTTACTAAAAGAAAATTTTGTTGAAATGGTCAGAGAAATTCAAGAAGATGATGTTGTAGATCCAAAAGGTAAAATTGTACCAATTCTAATATCAAAAGGAACTATTTTTTCCAGTGATGAGTTTATTTTAGTAATAGAAGAAGAAATAGTCCAGGAATTCGAAGAATTCACCATTGCTCTTGCCACTTTATTTTCAGCTTATTGGGTTTTCAATATGCAGTATCCCCGCACCCTGAATAACACTTACAATTTCATACAGAAAGCTATTCTGCATTTACGTGATGGTACCCCTATTCCACCACCTTGTAAACAGCTTGCACAGAGGCTTCAAAGAATGCAGAATAGGCCCAAGTCTCGGAGAAGAGAAACAATTTAAAATTAACAGAATAATGCATGTTTTGAATTATGAGCATTTAAAGTAATAACATTTGTAGCAGAAAAATATCAATTTGATAAAGAGGTTCGAGTTAAAATTTAAAACCATTTATGAATTAGCAATTAGCTGGTAGTTCAGAAGAACCAAATCCCAATCTTCTATTTGTAACTAGTAATACATGTATCAGAAAAATACAGAGGTTGAATTTTAGTATTTGGAATTGTGAAATTGTTATTTTTATTTGAATTTCAAAAATACAAAGATAGAATTTTGGTGTTACAATTGGTAAAATTGTTTATTTTTATTTGAATTCATATAAAAAATAAAAAGATAGAATTTTGGATTTTAAAATGGTAAAATTGTTAATTTTTATCTGAATTTATATAAAAAATACAAAGATAGAATTTTTGTGTTAAAAACAGTAAAATTGTTTATTTTTATTTGAATTTAAATGATAAATTTAGAATTTTAGATATTAGATGAGTGTTTTATTATTCATCTAGCTGATTCTCCATTATTATCGGATATTTTTTTAAGAATTGATAATATATCCGAAGTCATAAAACAGTCAGTGTACAGATACATATGTAAACTACATGGCATGTTTAACCACACGTAAAACCCACAAATAAGGACATTTTTACGCTATCTTTTGTTGAATGATATTTTTTGTTTGTTTTAAACTATGGAAATTATCAGCTAGCAACTTCCTCCCAGAAGAATTTTGATTATTTAACTTGCTATCAGTCATGAGTCTAAATTGATAAAAAATATAAAACAAAAATTCAAAAAAAGGAAGTGGAGTACAAAATATTCTGGACTGCTACAATAGCATGCATTTTAAAAACAGTAAAGTACAAAATATTCTGGACTGCTACAATAGCATACCAATTCAATTCAAATGCCATTATATTTTAAGTACCGTAAAGAACACAATATTCTTGACTGCTACAATAGCATGCCATTAAAATTCAAATGCCATTCATTTTTAAAACCATAAAGTACAAAATATTCAGGACTGCTACAACAGCATGCCAATCAAAATCAAATGCCATTCATTTTAAAAACAGTAAAGTACAAAATTTTCTGGACTGCTACAATAGCATGTCATTCAAATTTAAATGCCATTCATTTTAGAATTTTCAGAATCGTGTATAAAACTTGTTTAGCTTGTTAATCTATGTGAATGTTGTGCAATACTCAGTTTATTTATAAATATTTTTATTGTTAAATCTGCCAATTGGCAA
This sequence comes from Tegillarca granosa, assembly GCA_029721355.1. Classification (NCBI taxonomy): domain Eukaryota; kingdom Metazoa; phylum Mollusca; class Bivalvia; order Arcoida; family Arcidae; genus Tegillarca; species Tegillarca granosa. The sequence goes on along the minus strand of CM056599.1, from coordinate 43,027,612 downwards.
AAGTCCATTCTTAAGGAAAAAGATTATCAAATTCGGGTTGAACAAGTGCTTGGTCATATTACCTGATTTGTTTCGTCTAGATCATCAAACAGTTCCTATTTGGCAGACACAGATATACACTTATTGTATACAAGACAGAACATATTGTGTATATATAACATCAGGAAATTTTTTACGCTTCTTGTATTGGAAGAAAAGAAGCTAGAAACAAGTTAAAAAAATTTGAATTAAATTCATCAAATTCCAATAAAATAAGACCAACTACATTTACTTTTTTGCCTTGAATTCTTTATTTATTTTTAAAATTCAGTTTTGGGTATTGTTACTTTATTTAACCATAATATGCAAATTTTATTACAGTTATTCAGTAACATAATGATGTGAAAACCGGATGAAAAAAAAAATGAAATTTGAATGATTTGTCTTACTCTAAATTTGAATCGGCTTAAATAAGCTGTTGGGCTTGGTCCTGTAAAACATTTATGAACCAGACACTTTAGAAACATCACATTGGACCAGTTCCAGTAAAAGATATATACATGTATGTTAGGTAATGTTGAGGCTTTTCATGAATTTTATACATGTACTAGATTTGTTTCTTGTTCACTTTATATATTATCAATAAAACCCTATTGATTAACTGTTCATCATCAAAACCAAACATTATAATTCATATTTGCTCCATCTTGTAACAGGTTACGCTAAATCATTTGATATGCACATGTGTACAGGTGTGTCGTACCTTGTAAGTACATGTAGTAGGATTGAGAAAATTAACAGATGTTTCTCTTTGATATTTTATGACAATTAAATTTATATTAGTAGTCAGCAGGACTTGAACATTACATGGGATTGTGTTAGAGTAATAAAATCTAAAATTAAAATTTAAATTATTTTTTCTGTAAATGACCAATAAAAATTAGTACATAGTTGACAAAATTCTTAGACAAATAATTTCTTGCCATAACTTTTCGAAAAAGAATAAATTATTATGAGTTCCTCTTTTGTTTCTAATAATTTTTTTTTTATTCCCAAAATTTTTTTCATAATTTTTTTTTTTTCATTAAAAAAAATAATCAAATAGAAAATAAACAAGTACAGGTACATACTTTCAAGTTATTGATGAATAAGAATTTATGATGTTAAAATTAGTTAAATTATTTTAGATAAATGGCATAAGATTTGGATTTTGAAACTCATATTTTTGTTATTTACTGCAGTATGCATATACATGTATGTATATATGAATATATAATTATATTGTATATAAGCATTATAGTAGGCCTTTTAGCTGCTCTAAAATTTCATATGGTGTTTATATTTAGGTCTTATAAATTTAATTTGCATGCATTTTACATAGTATATACATTTTTGTCAGTGTACACAATATCGTCAAATTAGCTAAGCATTTTTTTTTTTTTTTTTTTTTTTTTTTTTTTTTTTTTTTTTTTTTTAATATATATATATATATATATATATATATATATTTTTTCTTTTTTAATGGTAAGTTTATCTTTATTTTTATATATTCAAATTTACATGAAAGAGATAAACTTTTTTTCTGATGGACAGCTAATGGGTTTGTTGGTTTGTTGGTTTAGTCGAATGGTCATTTGACTTTCATCAAGGTGGTCAGTATTATAAACAGTGTAGGGAAACCATAGGTATACAAGAATCATTCCCAAATGAGATTCAAACTTAGGTATTGGGAGGTAAAGTGATTTATAGGGCAGTGTTGTAGAACACTTTGTCTAAAGGTCATTAGTCATTTCTTTAATTAATAGTGTTTGAAAAGAAAGTTTTCTTGCACCTCAGATAAGAGAATCCATTGAAATAGTGGTGCTATATATCCTTGTTTAAGAGTCCCCAGTGCCAGATAGGCTATAAGTTGATTTTCATCTTAAATTTAATACTTTTAATAAAATTAAATTGCACAATTCATGATTTATGTTCATGGAAATTGAAGCAAGCCTTGTTCTGAAACAAATACATGTATACATTGTATTAGAATTCATGTTAAGATTTCTCTATCTGGCACCACATGTAGTGATTAGTTCTCTAAAACTTTTATAATGATATTATTATAAATAACAGTATCGTTGACTTCCAGATATTTTTTGTAGATATGTTTATAAGTATTGGATTCTAGTACATTCGGTGACTGAAAAAATAAATCTAAATGACTGAAAAGATATAATTTTTCACATTGTTATAGATGTGCCCAGTTGTTTAAGATATGCCTACTGGTATAATTTGTGAATGTTATTGTTTTTAATTTATCTATTTACTGCTTTTTTCTTTCTTTCTTTGTTTATTTTATTTATTTATTTTTAGCTCACCTGAGCTGAAAGCTAAGATGAGCTATTGCGATGGTTCACCGTCCTTCGTCTGTCGTCCGTCATACGTCGTGCATTAACTTTTAACATTTTAATCTTCTCCTCCAAAACCACTGGGCCAAATTTAATGAAACTTGGTAACCATCATGCCTGGGTGAAGCCCTTTCAGATTTGCACAAATGAAGGAGTTATGTCCCCTTGGGGCCCCATAAGGGGGAAAGAGTGAAAAACTTTGAAAATCTTCTCCTCTGAATCTACAAGAGATATACCTTAGTTATTTCATTTATAACATCTTCTGGTCATCTTTTTTCAGATTTGCACAAATGGTAGCCATGGGGCTCAAAATGGGGAAATTGTAAGGCACTGAGTGGGGAAATTGCTAAAAATTATATATATTTGTCACTATATCTTGAAAACTATTAACTTTTTGTATAGGCATGTATATTAGAATGTTGTAGATATTGACCATTTTGATATATGGATCAAGGTCATATGTTGAAAGGTCAAGGTCACAGCTGCAAAAGAAGACTTAAATTGCTAATTATCTTGAAAACTATTAACTTTTTGAAAGGTCACAGCTGCAAAAGAAGACTTAAATTACTAATTATCTTAAAAACTATTAATTTTTTGTATAGGCATGTATATTAGAATATTGTAGGTATTACAACAACGATCATTTTGATATATGGTTCAAGGTTATATGTTCAAAGGTCAAGGTCATATCAACATAGGAAAACTATGATTATTAATGATCTTGAAAGCTATTAATTTCATGCATAGGCATGTATATTAGAATATTATAGGTATTGACATGACAATCATATATGGTTCAAGGTTATATATGTTCAAAGGTCAAGGACATAGCTTCATAAGTATACTGAAATTGATTAATGATTTGGAAATTATTCATTGCACTACAGTTACTTCATGCATATTATATAAGCTACTTATGAATGAAATGTGAGTGGATATATTTCTGATTAAGTTTTGTGGGAGTTCTTAACTTGAGAAAACTTTTTTAAGTCTCGGTACGTAATATATTGTCTATTGCACTTTGCAAACAATATTGGTCATATCTTCAGGTGAGTGTTAAGGCCCATGGGCCTCTTGTTTTTTGTTTTTTTTTTGAAATTTTTTTTGAAATTTTTTTTCTTGATTGATTGATTGATATGCATGCCAACTAGGTGTTCTTTTGACAGTATTTGTTCATTAATGCAGAACTTGGAAAATAATTGAACTTTAACAGTAAGGAAGAACTACATGTAAAAATAATTGAACTTTAAACAAGGAAGTTTGCCAAATATTTTTAAAAAGGGAGAGGTAGGCTTGGCTCATCTTCTGATAGCTTTAGTTGGTATTTCTGATTCTGTTATTATTCATGGTAAAAATAATTATTGGTGTATATACAAGGTCCAAAAGTCAAGATGACCTATGATTACAAAGAGTCCATAAGTCATGATAACCGATAATCTGATCTTGTTTTCAGCTCTACAAAAATGGAGTTGCTGTCTTTAGGCCAATCTTATAAGAGTTCTCTCCTTTTTGGATTTGAAGTGTTGTCAAAGTTGAATTAGATTGCTTGCCTTTTACAATTTCTAAGCAAGTTATTTTTACTTTCAGCATTCTTATATAAAAATCCTATCCTTGAGACCTTCTATGGAAATATAGTCTGTACATGTATTATATGTGTCAATATTGCATTTGATAGTGTCTTAAAATACTGAAATCAGCTCCATAATATCTCTAATTTCGTGGACACTCTAAATATTCGGACACCCTCAATTTTGAAAATACATATGTTTGTCATTTTAAATTTCCTCTCAATTCCCAGACACTTGAAAATGAAATTATTAAAATTTGTTTGAAAACAGAGAAAGATTACTGAAGATAACATTGATTTTTAATTAAGGAAGTTAGCTATTACCGTATGATATGAAGGTATGTACATAAATTAATCTTTTGTCACACTTAATGTGTCTGAAAAACTGATAATTTGATCAGATAAACTAAAAAAGAGTGTTCTAAACAAAATAGAAACTGTAATTAATTATGTTCTAGCATTAAATAATGAAACTGACAATGATTGTTAGCAAGAATAACTTGTTCCGTTGAGTATCGGTGTTTAAAACCAAAATCAGTTCAGTATTCAATGATTGTAATTCGGTTATGTAGGTATAGGAAATAAAATAAATTTTTCTTCTATTGATAAATGTTACAAATTCTCAGCTGTTTATTGATTTATGATGCAGTTCTCTCAGTTTATAAACAGCCATTGTCTGACACCTGTTGAATAAAAATGAATACTAATTAAATGTCAGTTACAACCTATCTGTGATTGATTAAATAGTTGTTACAAAGTGCAGTGTTTGGGATGACATACATCACAGTTTTATGTTTTTAAAGTACAATTTGATGGTATGTAATTGTTTGTCAAAGACTGATTAGTGTCCATTTAACCAAAAACCATGGGCTCTTCTTGCTGTTGATGGCTTACCATGAAAAAATATTTGACCAATTTTATCTGGATTTTTAAAAATCCTACCATGATAATTATTACATGTATATAACTTCTGGCATGAACAACCAAAATGAATTCAGCCTCACAGTGTTTTTCACAAGATGCATTCCCTGAGAGATGATGTGAAACTTGCCAGGATATTAATTTGTTTCAGAATTATTTATTTTGAAATTTTGAAGTCTGGATCTGATTAAGGGGTCATTTTAATGTTTTTTTTTAAATATAATTTTTTTTTTTTTGCTGTTTAAATTATTAACAATGCACAGTTTTTATTTTTGTGTATATACATTTTAGTTTTGTTTATTGTTTTAATTATCTTGTTATTATTGTTATTATTATTGGTTTTTTGCCAGCTAGGCAGTGATTTAGTTTTGCTTTTATTTTACAGTTTTTGTAAATAATCATACCAGCATGTTAATTGTGTTTGTAATGTTATGTTCTGTAATACAGTAGGTCAGTAATAGTCTGATGACAAAGTGTTTGTAAACAGGAATGATCCTAAACCATATACAAGGATAATTATAATGTATTGTCATTTGTACAAAACCATTCTTTCTTACACTTTTTTTGTTACAGCAACTCTTTGTCACTAGCTGTTGTATTGCAATTAGATCTTGAACCACCCTGATCTGACAGCAATAGATGTTACTTTGCCATCAGATTTTGAACCACCCTGATCTGACAGCAATAGATGTTACTTTGCCATCAGATCTTGAACCACCCTGATCTGACAGCAATAGATGTTACTTTGCCATCAGATTTTGAACCACCCTGATCTGAAAGCAATAGATGTTACTTTGCCATCAGATTTTGAACCACCCTAATCTGACAGCAATAGATGTTACTTTGCCATCAGATTTAATTTTGAACCACCATGATCTGACAGCAATAGATGTTACATTTCCATCATATCTTGAACCACCATGATCTGATGAAACATTGTTTATAAACAAAAGTAGTCTTAACTATATACACAGGTAATAATAATATATTGTCATTTGTATCAAACCACCCCTTCTCACGCTTTTTTTTTTTTTTTTTTTTTTTTGCTACAACAACTGTAGTATAAAATATAAAAATTTACTTCGCCATCATATTTTGAACTTCCTATTAGCTTAGTTTTTTCTTTTATAGATTATTTTATGAATTTTTTTTTTAATTCATTAAGGAATGTATAGAAAAAAGGGAGACTTTTTTTGAAAAATGAGTATTAAAACATGGTCTTTCAGAACATGTGGTGTCTGTCAAAAACTTATACTATATATATACATGTACATTTATTATCATCAGAAAGAACAGTACTGTTATGTTGCACATTTTGCCTGGCAAGGTTTTCAGTGAGAATATCACAAGATTTAATCATAAATAGATTTATGTCTAACTTGTGTATTTGTTTGTCACATTTTCTGTGTATGAACCATATTGTAATTATGTCTGTGTATCAGCAGACATCTTGTTGTTACTTGTAATCTTTATTTATTTATTTATTATTATTATTATTATTATTCCTCCTCGTTTCTGACAGATTTTTTCAGAGACATCTCCTCCCACATTTTTATCTGATTAGGTTGAAATTTTGTCAGCTGGTAGAGATTGACCTTGGGGAGGTCACTTCCTCATTGTTTTTCGGAATTCAGAAGGACTTCGGAGAAATCCGGTTAAACCACAGAATTTCAGACTGTTCTTTCTAGAGAGTTCTTTCTTTCTTTCTTTGAATTTCCTCCGCTAATTGGAGCACCACTTTAGAGAGCTGATACGCAGACATATACTTGCTCACAATTATACATTCTAGTTTAGAAATATTGTTATTTAATGTGTAGATTTGGTTTAAAAAAAGAAATATGGTCACTTTTTAAAACATCATCATCTTTTCAAAAAACATGTTAGACCGGTAAGCCAGTAATTGTGAGTAGTAGATATTCAAGAATTCATATTTCAAACATGAAACACCATTTATCTCATACATTTATTTTCAAATATTTTTTTTTCTTCCTACATGTATTATTGCAAAGAAATCCAGATAATGTGCTTTTGTTTTGAGACACATTATATCATAAAAATGTTTTCTTTTTGAAAATTATATTGTTTTTGACAAGGAAAGATTACAAGCTGTTTCTATAAATATTATATGTAAAACTCAACAGAAATCCGAAGTCAATCATGTTTTCTTGCAAAAATATTGGCCTATAAGCTATTATTTTGTAAACCATGATCCTTTAAATGATGGCATCTGATTTCAGATAATAAATTCTTGATTTGGTAACTAAATGCCAGAAAATCATAGTCTGTTTCTTTCCTTATATAAAACATTGGTTATTGAACTTTTAAGATAAAGTTACAACAAATCATCATTTATTTATGATACATGTGTGTTATATATTATGCTGTTACATTTATTATCAAATCACCAGTATATTACTGTGTCTGGTGTAACATGTGTTACTTAGTTCATATTCAGTCTAAAACAACTTAAAAATATACCTTTAAGTTATGACAGACAAATTACAATATGCATTAAAACATCTTGAAAACTTTGCTTTTTTATATATATACAGTAAAACCGGTATTTGCCACAATCATTAGTTCAAATATGCAATAAAACATCATGAAAACCTTGCTTTTTTATATATACAGTAAAACCTGTATTTGTCATAATCATTAGTCCAATCAAGTTTTGATTTATACAGGGTTTTTGGATATCTTTTAAGGAAAAAAAAATGATGAAAATAGATTTTAGGAAAATAAGCTATTGAGGGTGTCATTATGAGTTGTTGTTTTTTAGCTCACCTGAGCACAAAGTGCTCATGTGAGCTGTTAGTATCCATAGAGGCAGACCCTCTGTTGTCTGTCCGTCCATCCGTCTGTCAACAATTGCTTCAAACGACTTCTTCTCAGAAACTTCTGGTCACAATTTGTTCAAACTTGGTCAAAAGCATCTGTAGAACATTGCCTTTCAGATTTGTGTTTTTGGTTGCCATAGCTACCAAATGTAGGTCACATTGACCTACATAGTTGAAAACCTAAAAAAAATCTTCTTCTCCAAAACCACTTCACTGAGATAAAATCTGATGTGATATTTGGCATCTAAAGCATCTTATATACCAAGTTTGTGAATTTCAATAATTTTTGTGAAAAATTAGGTTACACGTTTTTGCGTTTATTTTTTATACATTGTAAAAAGTACTTTTTTACTAAAATTACAATAATGAATAAATTTAGGTGAATTCTTTTTCCAACAATCATTTTTTTATATGAAGAAACATATGTTTGACAATTTTCATGAAATTCTGTAAAATACAAGTTGCTTTTTTCGACCTATTTCATTTTCAATTCTAGCAATCCAAGGGTTGAGGGTTCAAATCCCAGTGAAACCACTTCTTTTTTTTTTTATTTCTGAATTTTATGACTTACAATTGTGCATGGAAGAGATTTTATGAATTTTTACTTTTTAGTGTAATTATTATTTTTGAAATACATGTGATACTGATATGTAGATATAGCTAAAACCTTGAAATATTTTTTTTTTGTTTTACAAAATCACTGTTATGTGTCATAATTTAAACTAATTGAACAAATTCTTTTTAATAATTTGCAATTGACTTTTACAATTTTTTAAAAAATATTTAAATTAATGTGTCAAATCTTTAAAGTCTTAAATCTGGATCTGAAAATTGCTCATGTGAGCTTTTGTTATGGATAGGCACTCTGCCATCCATCCATCCATCCATCCATCAAAAGACTTTTTCTCAGACACTACTGGTCACATTTCATTCATATTAGTCAATAGCATCTATAGACCATTGCCATTCACATTTGTGTTTCTGGTCACTATGGCTACCAAAAGTAGGTCACAGTGACCTACATAGCTAAAAAACCAAAACAAAAACCACTTCTATTGAGGAATTATGTTATGACTTACCAGGTATTATCAAGATATACCAGTTACATTTAAACTCAGATGAAGATGAGCAAATTAGGGCCATCTTGGACCTCTTGTTGTTGTTGTTGTTTTTTTTTTTGTTTTTTTTTTTTTTGTTTTTTTTTTTTTTTTTTTGTTTTGTTTTTGTTTTTTTTTTTGTATGTGTTTGTCTATTCAGTAAGTTTAAAGTAAAAACTATTAAACTCTTAAACCATTGGACTTCAGTATAGATTATAATACATGTATATAAAAATGTTTACTTTGAAGACAATATTAAGTCTATAACAAGCTTATTATAAAAGTGTTACAATGTGTTAAATGTCATGCTCTATTGTAAATGATAAAATTAGTTGTGTATGACTTTAACTGATAAAACTTACATCTGTTACTGGTAACTTGAACCACATGTTGTAGCTTAATTTTAAATGTTAAGCTTTGAAATGTGTTAATTTTTCATTAGCCATTATGTCAGCTTTCTCATTGGTCTAAAGTCAATGTGCTTTTCCTTAAAGCTTAAGTCAATTAGTCATTTTTTCCATAGGTCTAAAAGAAAAAGTCATTATATCAGTTTCCTATTGATCAATATGTCAGTTTCCTATTGGTCTAAAGGCTAAAGCCATCATCAGTTCCATTTGTCTAAAAGCAAAAGTTATTATATCAGTTTCCTATTGATCAATATGTCAGTTTCCTATTGGTCTAAAGGCTTAAGTCATGTCAGTTTCTTATTGGTCTAAATGCTAAAGACATTATGTCCTTTTCTTATTGGTCTAAATGCTAAAGTCATGCCTTTATCTCTACTAGCCTTTAGTCAACTCTCAGCTTAGGTTTTGGAAGAGTTTTGTTGGTTTTCAGTGAACGAATTCTGTTGAAAGGATCTTCAAAGGACTGAAATAATTTTTTATGTGTGAAGGTAAAGAATGCATACATGTATTTGGTGCAATATGGGGACTGTCTAAAAGTCCATATTTACCTGTTATAGAGGTTTCTTCAAAAATGTTTGAGTGTAAATTATGTATACAAAACAGCATGTGTTTATAATGAAGTGCAATATGAAAACAGCTTTAGACACATGCCTTTTTGCAATACCAGTTTTTAAATTGGTTGTTCTAGCTTGCGTACATAGATCTAGTCTGTTAGTTTTTTGAAAACCATTCACGATTTGGTGGTTGGATTTTTTTCTTTTCATTTTAATTTTTGTTATTTTACTGTTGTAAAAATTTAAAAAGACAAAACTTTTTTTTTTTGTCTTTCCAATTTTATGAAAAAGAATCTGGTTAAATAAAGTTTTTTGTTTTGTTTTGGGTTTACAATTTAATAAAGTATAACATATTTGGTGCTAGATTTCTTCAGTATTGATTCTGTAATTTCATTGATTCTTTTATTACAGCGATTCTGTAGTGTCAATGATTCTGTTATTACAGCGATTCTGTAATTTCATTGATTCTGTTATTACAGCAATTCTGTAATGTCAATAATCTGATATTAACAGCAATTCTGTAATTTCATTGATTCTATTATTACAGTGATTCTGTAATGTCAATGATTCTGTTATTACAGCAATTCTGTAATGTCAATGATTCTGATATTAACAGCAATTCTGTAATGTCAATGATTCTGATATTAACAGCAATTTTGTAATTTCATTGATTCTTTTATTACAGTGATTCTGTAGTGTCAATGATTCTGTTATTACAGCGATTCTGTAATTTCATTGATTCTGTTATTACAGCAATTCTGTAATGTCAATGATTCTGATATTAACAGCAATTCTGTAATGTCAATGATTCTGATATTAACAAGGATTCTGTAATTTCATTGATTCTATTATTACAGTGATTCTGTAATGTCAATGATTCTGTTATTACAGTGATTCTGATCACATATTAAGTCTGTGTTGTGTTAGTATTAAATACTAGTCACTATTAATTTACATCAATGTCATTGTTTGTTTCTTTGTGAAAATTAAAACTTGATGTCAAAATATTTCATTGTTGTTATTTGTCATGGGGTTGACTTGTTAATATACCACGGTGATTAATCTTAAACATAGGAAAAATTTAGTCATTGTGATCAAAACTTTAGAAAAAGAGTGGTTGTTTGAAATTTGGTTCAATGGTATATATACGTGTTGATGGACTGACATTTTTGTACATGTCTCTATCAACATTACAAACTTAAACAACAACAAAAGCATTTTCTTAACACTCAAAATGGAGCAGTTTTCGCCAAACCGCCAACCTTTTGTTGGTCTGTATTTCTAGTTGAAGACATGGTGTAAAAGCTCCTTCTGGATGAAACACAGAAAAGGTATACTATAAGGTACTACAGGATCCCGAAAGTTTTAATTCTTTCTAACCTTGGACAATTAGAACAACTTTATATCGACGATTATATACATATGATCAAACTCAACCATACTGGCCAATACTCAAATCACAATCCGTTAAGCAAAGTAAGAACTTAAAACTGGCTAATTAAGTTAAACACTGAACTCTCATAATGGTCGAGTGCTCCGGAAGGTAAGCACCTCAAGTCTAGTTAACTACAGACCACTACGGTAGCTCAGTTGGTAGAGTGCTCGCTCCGTAAGTTAAAGGTCGTGGGTTTGAACCCCGGCCTGGTCTGACCCAAGACTTGAAAGTGGGTAGTGACTGTTCTTTCGCCAAGCACTCGGCAATACGAAATGAAAGTCACGGTTCTTTCGGATGGGAACTTAAAATAAACGAGGTCCCGTGTCATGGCAGGCATGGCACGATAAAGAACCCTGCTGTATAATGCCATCAGTGCAACGCACAGGCAAAATTTCTGCACTTTCGCCTATAGCTGGCGACGTCTCGATATAAGTGAAATATTCTTGACTGGGACGTTAAACACCATTACTCAACTCAACTCTAGTTAACTACACCCGCCATTTGTTAATCGAAGAAACATGGGACGTAAATATATTCAGAATAATTTTTTATACTTAACGATATTGTGAGGACGGCAATATGGGGCCTTAGACTTAGCTTAGACTTGCAATATCCAAGCCAACAATTAGTTTGTAAGCAACTTACGGCGTTGTATAGGTTCCCATTGTAAGAACAAGCTCTGCCATACCGTGCTTAACAAAAATACTCATTTAATTTTGATGTGCCATATAAGCACATTTCGGAAATTCATCAGTGGCACTAGGGACCGAAAAACTTGAAAGATTAAACAGGGAAAAATTAATGAATGTAAAGTTTCAAAATAATCCAGCCAAGGAGCGCTTTGCATGAGGGAACAACCTTAGTTTTAAACATGCTTCAAATATTAAGACGACTGAAAAGTTTGTTTCGTGGTACATTTTCTTTCAGCACGAAGTACTGATAAATAACACAGGTACTTGGGGACGGGTAACCCCGCCCCCCCCCCTTCCCGGGTATTTGTTTTTTTGGACAATTAATAAAATTATCTAGACTTTTTTACTTCTAAATATTTCCTGATGATGTATCAACTATAATACAACACTTTTTACCCGAGTACGATCTGTTATAAGAAAGTCGAAAAAATCGACCATATCACATCAAAGAGAACAATCTTAGACAAATCGAACGACACCAACATTTTTAAAAATAAACAAATATTTATCGAGTTTAAGTTGGGATTCCATCGCGAGGTGGAAATTTTTTCACAAGAAGTGAGATACCTTGTCTTTTTTATGATGTGATATGGTCGATTTTTTCGACTTTCTTAAAACGGATCGTACTCGTCTAGATAATTTTATTAATTGTCCAGAAAACAAATACCCGGGAAGAGTGGGGGGGGGGGGGGTTTACCCGTCCCCAAGTACCTGTGGTTGATACAATAGTCGTTGTACCATTAGGAGTAGTTTTTATTCTGAGATAAAATGTTGAAGGTGTTGTGCAGCTCAGAAACAATTATTTCGTGTTTGTCAAGCCGTTAACAATGTGCTACACAAAAGACACATGATAAAATGTACAAATGCATGGAAAACATTGATATTTCTACCATTATAAAACTTGGATTTGGACAAGTTAAGTGATGTCCATAATCAATATCTTGTTTTAATTAAAATCGATACAAAGAGAAAGCTTTCTTAATTTTGTGAAAATTGTTGACGTTTACCAATGCTTTCAGCACTCTTTCATTATTGGTTTTTAATCTTTTAAAAGGTATTTGGTCTTTAGTTTTTTTTTATACCCTGCAACCGTGTTTTTACAATGACAATATCAAAATCTTGAGGTAAATAATAATTGCTGAAAGGTTAAATGTTAATGGTTAAATCCTGGGGATAGAGAAAAATTCCTGAAGTATCAGAAAGTTTATGGTTTAAGGTCACGATGACCTTCAAACGTCTTGCCATCAACCAAAAAGACCAAGAAGTTTGATACCAAGATTAAGCATCCGCATATAAACTTCCAATTTAACGAAGCTTGTTGACCTTGACCTAATGACACGGTGATCTAAAGCAGAATATAAAAATAATGAACCAAAAGGTTTAAAATTCATGCCTGTATATAGCTTAGGGCATGAAGTCTACCAGGTTATCAAGGCTTGTTGACCTTGACCTACATTTAAGGTCGCATACTCTTAGTAAAACTCCAAAATATCTTCATTTGACCATCTTCACAAATATGAACCAGGGTATGAAATTCTACCAAGTTTTCAATGCACGACGACCCATATTGATTTTAATATATATATACGAATGTAGAATAATATAATATGTTTGCTCAAACATAAAATATTAACATTTTATGACAATATGAACATGACCAATACCTCAAACATAGTTATGAAAAAAAAACCTTCAAAATTAATACAATTATTGTTATATACATAATTAGAACAATGTTATATACATAAAATCATTAGTGAAACAAGTGATATGTAGGTGTGATTCAAAATTATGTAATAATGTAGGAAATTCATGTTTAAAGAATTAATTTGCTAAAGTAGCATTTCTTATTATAAAACTGATTTATAAAATTTGAGACATTTTATCAAGATTTCTTTATAATTAGTATCAAACAAATTTTCAATCTTATTAAAAGTAGATACTTTATTAAACTGTGGTTAATATTTGGAAATAATTTTGAATAGCTCTATTCTGTTGTCTCTGTAATTTGTACAGGAGAGTAAGAAATGGTGTTCATCTTCGATTTGATTTTTATTACAAAAATTACTGATTTTTTCTTTAGATATCTTCCTTGTTCAACATTTTACTTATGTGCACTCAATCTAATTTTAGCTATTACAGATCTCTGTTTTTAATTGATTAAAACATTTGTGTAAGCAGTTTTGATATTGATGTTTGGTGTGTTATGTGCGTGTGTTGTATGTATGTGTGTTTACATGATAGATTTAAATACCCGTGACGTGTGACATCAATACTGAATTTCACAACAAGTCTGTAATACCCCAAGTCACGTGATCAATACTGCTTACCTTTCGTCTAAACAAATATATGCATATATCAGCATATATGTACAGAGTATATAAGGTAGATAATTGTGAGAGTATATTCAGAGCTTGATTAGACGATCCTTGGATTTACATCCCGGGATCACAGGCTTTCATTGCTTACTTCGACATGGACAAACGACGATACCGATTCCGACACTAAGGCTTACTTCGATATGAGTGTGCTTTTTAGTCACTCAATCATTTCTTTTTAATTTTTTTTTTTTTTTTTGGTCCCAGGGGTGTTGTTACCCAAAGCAGCCGCGCTGTCACATGTATAGTGTGCTAAGCGGTGGGAGACTCGCCTTCTGGGACCCCCAGGTTCACAGTTTTAGAGATGTTACTTTTGTATCTATTTCATCTCAATTTTGTGTATCTGGGGGGGGTTCTTACATCGAGGCTATATGCCACCGAGAAGGTAAGTTTAATATTTTTAATTTTCAATAATGATTAATGTCTGATATATCAATAATATGTTACTTTAAAATCTACTACAAATATTGCGTAAAAATAAATAACTAAAAATAGCCTTATACATGCATGTTTTGTTCGTACATGTACTTATAAATTGTTCTTAAATGCTGAATATTTTACAGCTTCTTGAAAAGGGTGAATAGGAAATCTATCATCACATTACACCACCTCGTTGGCTCAGTGGTAGAGCGTCCGCCTCGGAAGGTCGTGGATTCGGACTAAAATTTACTTCCTCGCCTGGCGCTAAGCAATAAAAGAACAAAGTATCGACTGGCTCACTCGGTGTCAGGATAATGTGATTGGGGAATGCTATATTTATTGCAGCATACTGACTCGGTGAGCTAGCACCTTAACAAAGGTCACCCTGGGTGTGCGCTGGTACAAGACAGGTCATTATACATACTCGTACATCTTATGTATACAGGACAGGTCATTATATATACTCGTACATCTTATGTATACAGGACAGGTCATTATACATACTCGTACATCTTATGTATACAGGACAGGTCATTATACATACTCGTACATCTTATGTATACAGGACAGGTCATTATACATACTCGTACATCTTATGTATACAGGACAGGTCATTATACATACTCGTACATCTTATGTATACAGGACAGGTCATTATACATACTCGTACATCTTATGTATACAGGACAGGTCATTATACATACTCGTACATCTTATGTATACAAGACAGGTCATTATACATACTCGTACATCTTATGTATACAGGACAGGTCATTATACATACCCGTACATCTTATGTATACAGGACAGGTCATTATACATACTCGTACATCTTATGTATACAAGACAGGTCATTATACATACTCGTACATCTTATGTATACAGGAACTTGATATTAAATTAACCCTTTGAGTTTATTAATCTTGCTCTTGTTCTGAAAAGCTGAAAAATTGCTGATGTGAGGTAAAACAACAACACGACGACAACAACAATTATTTCTCTTCTACCTCATTTTAGGGTACCGAACACATTAGGTAACTATCTCTGGTTCAAATTTGATGAAATAAAGTGGACTTTGTCACATTTAAAACATAACTAGTTTATTTACAAATCATGGCCTGCTCACCCGAAAGATCTATTCGGAAAACGGGAATGAAATGACCAGTCTTTTTATCTCTCTATTCAAAGAAATGAAGAAAACGTCTCGGAGTACACAGCTGTTTTAGCGAAAAGAAAGCAAATATATTCTGGTGTCACTTGTGATATACAAATTTTTTAATTTAATCCAAAAAGGGGTATATGACAATAAGTGTTATATGACACATTGTAAGGCAATTTGTTCTACAACTAATCATCAAAATCCCGATATAAAGTATAAGGTGAAAACAACTCTTATAGAACAGATAAATTATTGCAGTATATACCTTTCTAGAATCATCCTAAAGCTTGACCGACAACCCGTGACATCCCAATAGTTGATTGACCATGTCCACGTAATATTTAGCGCTGTTGTTTACAACTCAAACTTTCAATTGCCAATTGTTGGCCTGTGTCTTCATGTGTTGTTGTATGTCGTCCATGTTTTGTGTTGTATGTCGTCCATATTTTGTGTTGTGTCGTCCATGTTTTGTGTTGTGTGTCGTCCATGTTTTGTGTTGTATGTCGTCCATGTTTTGTGTTTTATGTCGTCCATGTTTTGTGTTGTATGTCGTCCATATTTTGTGTTGTGTCGTCCATGTTTTGTGTTGTATGTCGTCCATGTTTTGTGTTGTATGTCGTCCATGTTTTGTGTTTATGTCGTCCATGTTTTGTGTTGTATGTCGTCCATGTTTTGTGTTTTATGTCGTCCATGTTTTGTGTTGTATGTCGTCCATGTATTGTGTTGTGTGTCGTCCATGTTTTGTGTTTGTGTTGTATGTCGTCCATGTTTTGTGTTGTATGTCGTCAATGTTTTGTGTTGTATGTCGTCCATGTTTTGTGTTGTATTTCGTCCATGTTTTGTGTTGTATGTCGTCCATGTATTGTGTTGTGTGTCGTCCATGTTTTGTGTTGTATGTCGTCCATGTTTTGTGTTTTATGTCGTCCATGTTTTGTGTTGTATTTCGTCCATGTTTTGTGTTGTATGTCGTCCATGTATTGTGTTGTGTGTCGTCCATGTTTTGTGTTGTATGTCGTCCATGTTTTGTGTTGTGTCGTCCATGTTTTGTGTTGTATGTCGTCCATGTTTTGTGTTGTGTCGTCCATGTTTTGTGTTGTGTGTCGTCCATGTTTTGTGTTGTGTCGTCCATGTTTTGTGTTGTATGTCGTCCATGTTTTGTGTCGTGTCGCTCCATGTCTCGTGTATTGTAGTCTAATTTATATTTTTTATCCATGCGTTTGTTTGGTTTATACGCACTGTGTGTTGTTTATGTTCCATTTTCTTGGTTTGACGGTTGACATTGTACGTTGTGTGTGCTCTTATTATTATTATTTTTATTATTATTATTATCATTAATTATTATATTCACGTTATTTGTTGTGTGCTCTTTTTGTATTCGCTTTGCGCGTCGTGTGTTCTGCTTTTCTTGGTTTATTGACATTGTACGTTGTGTGTGCTCTTGTTATTATTATTATTATTATTATTATTATTATTATTATTATATTCACATTATTTGCTGTGTGTTCTTTTTGTATTTGCTTTGCGCGTCGTGTGTTCTTCTTTTCTTGGTTTATTGACATTATACGTTATGTGTGCTCTTATTATAAGTTTATTTATTTATTTATTTATTTATTTATTTATTTATTTATTTATTTATTTTTTATTTATTTATTTATTTATTTATCCACATTATTTGTTTTGTGTGCTCTGATTTTATTGGTTTATTCATATTCTTTGTCGTGTGCTCTTTTTGTATTCGCTTTGCGCGTCGTGTGTGCTCTGGGAGTTATTTTCCGTTTATTAATATAGTCTTCTAGTATTGTAGCAGGACTCCGTCGGAGTGCAGAAATATTGTGGCAGGACTCCGTCGAAGTGCAGGACTCACAACATGCACGCAAGCCATACAGAAAAGAAAGCAAAGCCATGTATATCCGAATACAAATTTCAACATGATGACAATAGTTTTAGTGGCATATTTTTGTAATATATTGTGTGAAATAAAGTATATAGTGATAACAATGACAAAAACAAATACTGTATCATTGATGGAAGTTGATACCAGAAAAAATAATACAGTAAAAGCACCATGTTAGTTAATATCTATTTTTTTTTTTTTAATTTTGATAAGATATCTTTTTTGTGTTTTAGTAAAGTAGACCCAAAGAACTAGATTATTAATTTAGAGCTACAGAAGATCTCACATTTTCAGACGTATTTTCTTATGAAAACATTCTGTGTATTTTCGAGGTTCTTCGTTAAAACTGTAGGTGGAGATGGTTTCACAATACAGATTTCATTTGATTTGATTTAAACCGGGTTTTACGTCCCAGTCAAGAATATTTCACTTATATCGAGATGTCACCAGATATAGGTGAAGTGGCCGAAATTTCTACCTTTGCAGTGCGCTAAGGGCAACGTGCAGGGAAGTTTCCTTAACGTGCCACGGCTGCCGTGACACGGAGCGTCGGTTTTTAAGGTCTCCTTCAAAGGACCCTGTGACTTTCATTTCTAAATGCCGAGTGCTTGGCGAAAGAACATTCACTACTTATTGTCTTGGTCAGACCCTGTCAGGGTTCGAGCCTCGATCTTCCACATACTAAGCGAGCACTCTACCGGCTGAGCTACCGTAGTGGCCACATAATATATAGAACCACTCTGTTTAGAAGATTGCTAAAGATATCTAAGTTTAAAGTTTGAATAATTAAATTCCATAAAATGAGGTACACATCTTCAATATAGGTGTATATAGCAACATTTTGTGTAGTTTCAGGGTTCTTGATTGAAAACTGTAGAAGTTGATTTCTCAATACAGGATCCTCTATTTAAAAGATTGCTGAAAACATCTCAGTTTTAAAGTCTCGATAATGGAAAAACCCGAAAAATTCCAGAAAGTCAGATGTTCAAAAATTCTAAATTCTCCATATGACACATGACAATATTTAACCTTTATAAACATTTTATGATTTCATTTTTTATCTTTCGATACTTGTGTCATGTGCTGATTTTGAATTTCTATTAAATCATGCATTCAAAATTAGTACATGACACTTGTAAGGACAAGGACGTCTTTATTGTAAAGAGATTGCTAGATTTCACATTTACTGACAAAATGAATATCGCAAAAAAAAAAAAATAAATAAATAAATAATAATAAATAAATAAGTAAATGAAAATAAATAAATAAATAAACCGGCCAAGTAATTGCTATCATTTCTGTCAATTAACCATTTCTTCTTAAACTTTTTATTTAAAAAAAATTAAATAAACACACGAAGATTAGATATTTCAGACAACAAAATAAACTTATCTAAATACCACAAACGTTGTATTATACTTGTAACAAGGAAACTATTGGTTTATCGTAAGTTTGACGGATAAATAAGTTTTATTGTTCAGTTTTAAATAGTTTTTAAAATCAGGTGAGAAGTCTGCAAGTTTTGTCAACTATCGAAGTAGAAATATGAGTAAGAGTTATTCCGCTTGTCACTGAGTGGCCTATAAATCAAATAAAACCGTAGTTAGCAGTCTGCATAGGACACTTGTACTGTTTTATTAAAATCTGGGAGGTTTTTTTTATTATTAAAATTTGGATTCTTCAGTGACAATAAATAACATACATTAATGATCTTTCTGATGGCTAACACATACTGCGTTGCCATTAAACATGTAAACTATGTAAGTTATCAACTCAATAAAACTACACCCCGCCCTTGTACACTTTTTATGAGCTACTTTCAATGAACAGTGTACATTACGAAAAAAATCAAAAATCTGAGATAAGACGACTAAGGAAAACATTTCGTGAAATCTTTAGTTACATCGATAACTTTTGCAGACTGACATACTATCGCGATAGAGTTCCTCAAGTCTCCTATTTTCTTAGGTCATACACAAATAATGTTTGTTGAGAAGATACGATCTCTCAGCAACCTTATCACTGTATCTTTCTTCAAAGTTTTATTAAAATAAATTATTCAGGAAGTATTGTACATGTTCTGTATGTTGATCTAATGTTTGAAGACCCAAAGTCAAAAGTTCAGATTTGGTCCAATCTTGAAGGTGGCTCTCGATAAAACATTCCTGTCCGTTTCCAAGCCTTTAATTTTTTATATATACATGACATCTCTCTCTCTCTCTCTCTCTCTCTCTCTCTCTCTCTCTCTCTCTCTCTCTCTCCGCGTAGTGAGCGTGTACTTCAAGTTTTATCTTGTCATATTTCCATATGAATACGTCTGTTTTTGTTTTATTTTTTCAGAGTTGAGTTGGGTAATGGTGTTTAACGTCACAGTCAATAATATTTCACTTATATCGAGACGTCGTCAGCTATAGGCGGAACCTCGTTTATTTTATCCACTTTCAAGTCTTCGATCGGACCCGGTCGGCCTCCCACTTATGGATCGAGTACTCTACCAACCTAGCTACCGTAGTGTTTTTTTTTTTTTTTTTTTTTTTTTTTTTAAATCAGTCTTGGTATTGTCAAGTAGTCATACACATGACTTGGTCCCTTATACATGTACTTCCATAAATAGGGTTTATAAATACTTCCATATGATTTTCTTCAGTAGTGGACAAAAGGACCATAAGCAATGATTGGTGATATTGTTCGTAAACAACATTGTCGTCATCTCTACGCCGTCACTTTTTAAAACCATTGCCTTTTTGTGTCGTGTGCCGTGTTTCCACATCTTGGGGCAAACTTGCCACAATGTGTACTAACATGACATTATGTGTCTAGCACATACCAAATTTTAGTGTTTAAGGTAAATATCAAGATCACGAGGTCAGTAACACATCAGGGAAGGTCATTTGTTTCTCAAAAGCCCGATCCTATAGTTTTCTTTATTTCGGATGCGTTATTTGTGTTGTTGTATTCTTTTGTTTAACGCCACAATTTTTCTTACTTTGTCTTATTTCTGCAAGTGAACATATACAACTATTCCCACAACATCATTAAGAAGTCTAGAAATTTTAACAAGTTAGGATTTTGGGTGAGATAACAATATGAGAATGGCAGATTGGTTATTTTTATTGCATCAAACAGCTGATGCACACCCACGAATCATGATAATAGTAATCACGAAACGGAAACATTTCATGATTACACGCCTGAAATATACATGCTTAATTGTCGAAAACATAACGTATAATTTATAATAAAAATAACATTTATTACAGAACCTTAGAATTAGAGAAAGTTCAGTGTCTTGCCAAACCGAGATGATGCTTCACGTCCAATCAAAAGATTTTGTAGCGTTATTCATTGTGGTACAGAAACACTTCAAAGTCGCGTATTTTTGTGCCTGCAAGAATGTGTCCATCAACAATATATTTTCCAGTAACTTAAAAAAATGTTAAAGACACATTAATTAACAATATATATAAAAAACTTTTTGAGGTTGTGATGATGATAATGATGATGATGATGATGATGGTGGTGGTGGCGGTGGTGGTGGTGGTGGTGCATGGTGGTGGTTGTTGTGGTGGTGGTTATGGGAGGAAGTACTTTATTGAGGAGAATGGGGTTTTAAGGCAAACAGGCGGCGGGCATTTAGTGAGCAATTATTCCATGGCCATGTTTACGATTGATTGATTGATTGATCCATTGTGTATTCGATTAAATCGTTTCTAAAAATGGCAAAACAGCATTTAATTTTTATTCCGAGAAAAGTTTGAAAACGGGGTTTAGTGGGCTGATTAGTCGCTCTAGGTAAAAAAAAAGTGATCTGGAACTGACTTGATTGATTGATTAATTGATGAATGGATGGATCGATTGATTAATTCCAATTCATCATTTATCTTAGAATTTATTTATTTATTTATTTATTATTTTGTAGTTACAATCATAATTTAAAAATTGTAAACAAACCAAAGGTCTCATAACTGAGGTAAAATAGAAATGTTGTAGCTAAACATTTATGACAATGTAATTTTTGTAACTGTAAATCGAAAAAAACCTTAAACGATTTTTATTGTAGTAGCAAGCAAAAGACACAACGGGACAGAGTTGACAATCACCTGATATGACCTCACACAAAAAGTTACCTGCTTGTATATGTGACGTCACATTAACTTCCGGCATAGAGAGAAATTTCTCATCTGGCATTGTACACGGGCCATTCACCATGTAAACAAATCGGCGACAGCTCAAATCTAAGGGAAATTACCACGGGAAGTGATGTTACTCTACACACGCTGTCACTAATACCGAGGATAGGATCAACTATATTCTCAAAAATAACACAATTCCATTGATTTTTTATTCTGATAGTGTAAATAAGATTGTGAATATGGCTGACGACGGTTTTTGGTAGCTGGGGAAGCTTTGGGAGGGATGGTAATCAACATGGGGGAGTCAGGTTCGCAGGCTGAGCCGAAAGGCAAATCCCCTCATGCCGTTGGAGAAATATGGAGATTGCTTCAAGAAAAGGATGAAATTATAAAATCACAAGAGAGAACTATAAATTGTTTACAAGATGAAGTTAAAATTTTGAAATCTGAGAGAGAAGAATTACTGAGGAAATTAGCAGACAGAGGCATTGGCAGTGATGACAGGTAAGTGACAACCCCTAGATATCCCCCCAGATTATAGTGTTAATAATGATGATCACTAGTATTAACAAGAAATTATATAATGACACAAAGATAAATCTGTGTGTCTATTTATTTTGTTAAATGGAAGTTAAGCACAGTAAAGCTGTATGTTATGCACGGTTTGGGCCCTTTTTTAAATTTGAAATAAACCACAAAAATAAAAAAAAAAAAATAAAATTTTGACATTTAAGTTATAAACCCCTATATATATATATATCACAATCCCACTAACATTTATTATTTAAAACATGAGAGAGAGAGAGAGAGAGAGAGAGAGAGATTAGTATTACATATGAAATAATAATAATAATAATTATAATAGTAATAATAATAATAATAATGACTTTTGAATACATGTATATCAGCAATGTAAACAATATAAACCAACTTATTTGTTCTGTACAATTAACTTATAAAGTGAGTTAAACCAAATCTGTGATTAACTTATAATCATTGGATTATGCAGGTAATATTCATTATATTGGTAACAAAATGTTTTACTTTTGGGCAAAGATTTGATTATTATGAACCCCAAATTTAAAGAAACAAAAAGAGATGCTGAAATACAGTGTTATAGTTGAAAATATAGATATTATTGTCAAGTTCATTAAATAAAACTTCATGATATTTCTCTGCAGGTGGAAACAAAATTTCAGATTATCTAGTTTATATTAAATTCACTTTAACTTGTTTATAAATTGTTTTTCTGTACCAAGTGAACAAATAAAAATTCACATTAATTTCCAGCACACATTTGAGAAAGGGTCATTTATGGTTACCTTTGCAAAATTCTAAATTCAAGTTTTATAGCTCTGGTCATTTGTTTTATCAGTTTTTATTTCCTTGAAGTTTTCTTTGATACTTCCTTCAAACCCTGACAGTTAGAGAACATCTGTTGTTTTTATTTTTTGGTTAATTTGCTAAAATGTATCTGTTAGTAGTTTGATGAATGGGTTACTGAATATCAGCTAGAGGCTGATTATATCTCAGATATATACTATTTGTACAGGGTAATTTAATTTTCATTTTAGATAGGATTTTAATTTAAAAATCCCACCTTTGTTTCCACGTTTCTATATCCAGCTAATTACAGACCATTTTTTCTTTTTTTATGCTAGATTAAGGTCACAGCTCCTTACTTACAAGTAGTACAAATCTATTTCGGCAAATGTTTAGTGTACTGGAAGACTAAGTTGATCAAAACTGTAAATCTTATTGTTAAAAAAGAATTTAAATTTTCTTGTTTTAATTTTAATAACATGTATATTTAATATATCACACACACACACACACACACACACACACACACACACACACACACACACACACATAAATGCTTATGACCAGATAATTATCACCAATTATAAGTACATGTAAACTAAAACATGAGCTTTTCAATAGTGGTACAACATATTTTCAAATACATGTAAGCAGAAATGCATCAATTTATATATCTTAGAGTTGCACTGGTTTTTTATTTGAATAGATTATAAAGCTACCGTATACATTTGTCCTAGATATTTTCAGATTAATATGGTGTGTACGGTATTTATACTATACTTATTTCTCGTTAATCATCATTGCCTTTTATTTAAACAATTGTATTCATCACATGCATCATCTAAAATGCAAACATGTGCAATTTTAATCTGGAAAAGAAAACTGAAATCTTAAAATCACAAGGTTCTTGATTTTTATTTTTGTTTGAAATTTAACTGTACTTTAATTATCAGTAAAATAGGGTGTTATAGAAAACCTTGACTTAAAATTGACAATTATGTAGTTATTGAGTTTAAATATTTTGACTTTTATGTTGGCATATATTTGCCTCAACTGTGGACTGGAGGGATTGAAATTTGAAAACTTGTGGTTTTTCTTTCAAATTGAATTTCCGTCTCTGTTGATAAAGGTTATATAGATAATATAGTGAACAATGAGCGAAAAAAAAATTCTAAGGTAGAGTTAAGTCTGTGTCAAAATAACAAGTTTTAAAGTTTGATTGCAAAAATTATTTTGAATTCAGTATCCAAGTCTAAGTCTTATGAGTAACATTAAAAGAATTAATCACCTGTGCACTTAAGGGGTCTTAAAATTTTAAAAATTAACAACCCATGCTATGGTACATGTAGGCTTTTAGGTTTGACAACCTAATGTGCCCATGTTATGAGCACACTTTTAAGGTGTAAATTTCTGCAGCTGCACCATTTTGCAGGTGACATCTCAGTATAAGTGAAGTACTTGACTTAAGACTAATTCACTCACTCACTGTAGTATAATGTCCAATGTCCAAAGCTCAGTTGAGGTATTCCAGTATGCCAATTTTTATGTTACATCAAGTTGTCTTTAGTAGATAAGGATGTGTGACATGTATATCTTGGACAAATATTTATGCAGCTTTAAGTTTCACTTTAGTTTTGTTGACATGCCTGGCCAATGATTAAGTCAGGGCTTTTGCCTATATCCAATAATAGTCAACAGAAATTAATTAAACATTTCATCATTTTTGACATTAAAAACCATTTGCTAAAATCCTCTCAAACTGACCAATCAAATTTAGTCTTTTACCAGATGTTCAATTTGTCTGTATGTAAAGTCCATTTATTTCATATCAAATTAAGATTTAACATATATATACCAAGGTGGTCTATAGACATCACCCTGTAAAATTTTTTGACAAAGCTTTAGATTCATTTGTAGGAAAGGCATGAAAAAAAAAATTCAAATAGTTTTTCAGCTGAAAAAACAATAAGTTGGTAATGGCCAACAAAGAAAAACAATCAAACAGCACACACACACATATTTAGATCACTGATCATAAAACTTACAACTTTAAATGTACACTGGATTTATTTATAAAATGGGGTCCATAAAAAAAGTTTCTTTTTGTAATAGATGTTTGACTTTTTACAGGGCACTCCTAATTTGCTTTAACATTCTTCACTAGTTGCTTTCAAATCTTGATATTCCAGAAAGTGAGACATCTATATTGTGCTTTCTTCCTACACCTTCAGTATAAAATGTACATAAAATAAATATTTTGAAAACCCATAGTAATAAAATGTTTGATATACAAAAATCCACAATGAACATTCAGTAGCTGTTCACCTGTAGAACATAAAATGACACATAATTACGTGTTTACAATAGTCTATAGATATACTATACTTAGAGGAATCAGTGAGAAAACTTATAAAAATATCTTCACACCATCTATATATGTATATGTATATATATACATGTATTTATTTATTTAGGAATCTCCTTATTTGTGAATTAGTCAGATGTCATCTTTACGACTTGTCATATTAAACATTCATCATAACATACAATAATATTGATCTAATAATATATCATTAGTTCAAGGTGGAGAAATCAAATTATAAAACATGTTTTCTTATTGGCTCAAGGGGAGAAATTGCATTATAAAACTTGTTCTTTTGTGTCAGGAAATTAGATACTGAATCGAAACCTTTCTAAAGCCATTTTTTTAAAATTTTTTTAAAATCTACAGCTAAATGAGATATAGAAGTCAGAAACAGTATCATCATAGTGATACCAAATTCATATTTCTTGATAAACTTTCACATATATGTATCCAACACTTAGCATTTTTTTATTTTGTGTGTCAAAAATGGAGATGTAGGCATAGAAAAGGTCATTGTGCAGATAGTAAACATGGGGAATTCTTTGGCCAGTTAGTTGCCTGTGTAGAGTAATTATATAATCATTATACCTTTGTACACTTTAGGTTGTTTTTTAATTCAAATTGTTATAGAGCTTTCAAGCAATCCACAGAAATTTAGAGTTTGAAGTCAAAAAATTGCATGTTAGAGGTTGTTAATGGCCACTCAAGTAGACTATATTTTATCAGACCTGTACAATAAAAATTTTAGTAATATGAAACTGAAATTGTAAATATAAATGAGGAAAACGTTATGCAATTTATATACATGTATATATTTTTGCAATATCATTTGATAATTGTAAATATTGAAAATTGTTATATTCTAAACATGACTGGTAAACTTATAGATAAAATCTCAATATAATTGCTCTCTTTTTCTCTTTTATGGCTACAAAAGAATTATTTTGACTATAAAAAACCAGGTCACTGTCTTATATATTGATAGAGTCTTTTTTCTTATTTGAATTTTATCAGCTCATTGCAATCTCTTCATGTTGAGAGAAATTGTTTGCAATTTAGTGTACAAAGGGTTAAATACATGCTTGAGAAAATCATACTGTCATTTGTGTTAAATGGTTATGAAGTTTCGACCTTGTATGTTAACGATACCATGAATCTGATAAGATACAACACTCTCTGTACATCACAAGACACTGACCGCTTAAGTCTTGAACAAGACATCATGTTTTATTTGATTATAATGAGATGGAAAAATTGTGTACATAATAGGTCAATTAACAGTAATATTTCCTTTGCTCACTGGACAAGTTTACTCTTAAGCCTGTGAATGGTTCTAAAAACGTTTAATGAGCCAAAACCATACAATTTATGATTTTCTTAATAAGCAAGCTATTTAGTTTATCTAGTCTAAATGTAAAGTCTTCATTAAGCATGGAAGTGGAACTAGACACAACATATCTTTGCAACTTTGCAAGATAAGTAAGCTAAAAAAATCTTTAAATCCTTATTTTAGTTTTCTTTATGGTGACATTTTTTTTAATTTGCTGTTTTAGCAACAAAAGAGTTTAAAGACAAGAAAATGTTTTTGTGTCATTCTTTTACCGAGTCATTTCTTCTTGTTGAACGAAGATAACTGATTGGTCCATGTTATGTAAATTTATAAATTTGTGTTAAAGTCTAAATGTCTAGTCAAATTGTTTTATTGCTAGATTTACACAAACTGGTATTTCATTGAAAACATTTGATACAAGGAAGTTCTCTTGCAATTATGTTTCCGTTCCGTCATTTTGCAAAATGAATTATTTGAAAGTAGTTATAAAAAGTAGTTACATAAGCCGTCTTACAACATCTGGTTACCCTTACTGACAGCAAACTTGTTCAACAAGATTGTCGCCCATTGTATTTCACCAACACCAGTACTTCTTTGTGTAAACAAGCAAAATTTGTTGGTTTACAACAATAACTTATGTGTTCATATTAATTCAAATTGTATCAAGTACATTTCAATAGCTAAAATATGCTAATGCTGTTTAAAAAAAATCATTTGTGGCAGTATGAAGGAAATATTGGTCAAAACCTCAATGACGGCCTAATGAATTCCTTAATGTATTGTATCAAATTGTTAATGTAGAGAATATCTCCATTTTTTTTGCCTCCATCTTGTTGTTTACCAGTGTTTTCAGAGACATGCTTTCATGTTTTCACTGCAATGTTTGTTGCATGTTGACATGGTAAATATAATGCCACAATAAATCTTGAGATTTTGACTTGCTGGAATCATTTTCAACACTCTTTTAAATATAAACTAACAATGAAATATTTATGATCAAAACTTGCTTCTTTCCCTACATATTCTCAGCCCTAAAAATCAATTTATGACTTAACTTTTCATTCAAATATTTGTACTGAAAATTTTGATTGAAAACTTGTCAATTTGACTTGTTTCATTTGACAACTTTAACACACACACCAACACACACATGCATGTATATATATATAGCATGGCAATTATTCACATTCCAAAGTCATTAGTATTAAGCACTAATATTGAAAGTTAAAATAATTTTGATTTGTGTCATTATATGTTTTATCAGTGCAAACATAAAAGCACATACAGGTAGACATTGTTATATGTTATTTCGATATGCACCTTTTAAGTCAGGTGATCATAATGAACTTCAGTTACCTTACATCATTTTTACCTATGACTCACACCTGTACATTTTGACTTCCCTCTTACCTGTCAATTGAACATTCAAACGTTTTAAAATTTAAATTTCAAATAACAGACTATATTATCTGTGTATATAAATTATTGATTTTTGTACCACATGGATACAAAGAAAGTCAGAATGATTAAGATATCACTGCTAAATTTTAACTGTCTTCTGTGACTTTTAAACAAAGGAAACACAATTGCTGTTTTTACTAAGTTTATTATCTGTGACTGGGATCAGAACAGATCAGTGTTCAAGCATAAATATAAGACAGACTCTGTATATGTTTATTTGAGTTTATTGATATCAGAAGTCATGCCTTATTAGTCCTCTTTCATGAGTACAGTATTTATTACTCAAAAACGTTCATTTATCATCTGGTAAAATGCATTTAAATCCTGGTCATCTTACCCTCAGGAAAAATAAAATTGCAATTCATTTTCTGCTAAAAGTATGTGTAATAAGGGAGAATTAAAACGTGGATTACAGGTAGTTTAGATGTTTTTGTATTGCACCAAAGTTCTTTACATTAAAACTTTATGGTATTTTATTTATGGATGGATACAAAAGGTTCCTTACTTTGAAATAATTAACAGTGACTGAACTTGGCAAGGATCTCACAAGTTGTTCCTAAAATTTATGTGGTTGTTTTAACTTTTAACAAACTTTTTTTTTATTATTGCCTAATTTTGAAGGTTAACTAAAGAATTTACCTGTAGGACAGTACAAGAGTATTAAAACTTTCATTGGAGAATAACTAAATTCATAAATGTCTAGTGATGTATGTTGCTTTATATTAAAACTATCATTAACCACTGACTTCTTACTAAGCCAAAAGTTTATCTTCTTTAAAGTCTGGTCCCAGCTTTGCAATTATTCCTAAAAATTTTCTTTAACAAAATTTAGCAAATTTTTTGCAATTATTCTTGGAACTTCAAATAAACACTTTTGACAAAACTAAATTTAAGTAAAAGCAGATATTATAAGCTTCAAATTGTCTCCTAAATAACACCTTCAATTCCTAAACTTATATCCTAGATTAATAAAATTAATAAGTTTTCAAATTTGCCAGATTTAAGTAAAGAAAATATAAGTTAGGCCTGATTGTAAAACTGGGAGCTGTTATACCGGTACTATACATGTGTAAGCATTTATAAACTTTGATGTTGCATGTCAGTTAGTCTTTTTTTTTTCACAAGAATGCTACTCCTTTCTATTGGTCAGTTATTACTCTACATTTCAGCTGTATCAGCCTCCTAAAACTAAATAGCCCACTGCAGTAGTTCGCTTTTTATGTGGGAGCACTTAGCATTTAGAAATAAAAGTCACAGGGTCCTTCAGAGGAGACCTTAAAATGATGCCCCATGACATTGTAGGCATGGTATGCTAAAAACCCTCCCTACAGTTTGTGCTGAGTACACAGCAAAGGTAAAATTTTCTGCCACTTCACAAATAGCTGGTGACACCTTGATACAATTGAAATATTCTTGACTAGGACGTTTAACCTCAATTAATCAATCATTCATTCTTAGTTAATTGATACCTATTGATTGTACATTTGGTAAAATAAATATTTTTTATTAGTGTGTCAAACTTAATTTATTTGAGAGAAGCACAAACCTAAATGCTTACAAAACTACATCTTACAAATGATCTTACACCAAGTAGAGTAATTTATCATCTGTGAACAAGCTATTTTTTAAGATATGTTTGTAACAATGTCATATTCTGATATACTTGATTACAAGGATATTGTTTTTGTGTGTTTTTGTGGACAAATAACTTGTATTGTAGTATTTTACATTAGTTTATTTAAATATTAAATTTTCAGATCAAACCACTTATAAAAACGACTGTTGACTTATATAATCAAACAAAATAAACAGTTTATTTACATTTTTATTGTCCTTTTCTCAATTGGAATTAAATTTTGCATTTAAATTAAAATTTAAAGATATTAATCCACTTTAAAAGATCAAATAAATGTAAACAAACAATATTTATTGTTTGAATTTTTTTTTTCTGAAATCCTATTTAGATTTGTTTATACCCAGAGCCTCAAGTTAAAAATTTGATTTATAGTTGGAGTTTTGACCACAGATTTTAATTGAATACTAAAAGTACTTTTATGGAATTAAAGAGTGTTTTTAATTAATTTTTGAAATATTTTGTGAATTTGTTCCTTTATACCTGTAGTACACCTGGCATGTGTCAATCAATTTTAACCTGGATCTATTGATCTATTGACACATATATGGATTTTTATTAGGACTGTGTATTGTCTCGATATATAATTACTTTACAATGTGTTTTATGGAACATAAAATTGCCTTATTTATGAGAATTTACTTGTTAATATCATAATAAGTGCCTGGAGGAACCGCTGTAACTGACATATCTACCGGTATTCCATGTTGTGAGCACTCTAAAGTCTTTAAGTAATGGTGGATAAATGTCACTATTTTACATGGTTTTAATTCTCTGTCTCGGTCTTGTGTCTCCTAGTCCCCAGATATTATGGTTCTTAACAGTGTATTATATCAGGCCATGCCTTGTCTATTCTTTTGTACATTTTACAGCCTTTTATTGATTTATTATCAAAATTTATCAAAAATTCTGTCAAAATTAAGTTATTGATTAGCTAGTATACACAAAAACTTGTTGAAAGTTCTATAAACTGAAACCTATACAAGCTGATAATAAATATTGTAAGTTTGAACAGTTGTAAAATTCCACAGAAAGTAAACTAGGACACCTTTGTATACAGATTCATACCATGTTTTATAATGTTTATTTATTGAAATTTTTTAATTGATATTGTGTATTGTGTGTTTATTTAAATCTAAACAAAAGGATACAGAGAGCATTGTACTTTTATCCCAACCAATTGAATTCAAGTAATGAAATTTGAAAGTTAAAGTCGCCATTGTTGAAAAATTAAATGTTCTTAATTTGGATTATTAAAAATATGGTGTTTCTTTTAGATTGGTCTGTCACATGGTTCTTTAGGTGGACCTTATGTCACATGGTTTTCTCAGATGTATCTCACATGGTCCTTTCAGATAGGCCTTATGTCAATTGGTTTTTTCAGATGGACTACATGTCAGATGGATCTTTTAGATGGACCTTGTCAGATGGATCTGTAAGATGGACCTTATGTCAGATGGATCTGTAAGGTGGACCTTATGTCAGATGGATCTGTAAGATGGACCTTATGTCAGATGGACCTTATGTCATATGGACCTTACGTTAGATGGATTTTTTAGATGGACTCTTTGTCTAATAGTCCTTTCAGATAGGCCTTATATCCTATGATTCTTTATGTCCAATGGTTCTTTTAGATGGTCTTTGTAACTGATGATAATAGATTGGTGTGACCAAAGATTTACAGAAAGAAATAAGCAGTGCTTTGTAGACTATTTTTTTACGGAAAACACAAACCCAACTGCTTTTGTCATCAAATCATACTAAGAAAAAAGAAAACGAACCACTGACATTAAAATTTTACTTCTGGTCAAAGACAACTTTGCATGTTTAAAATGAAATGAGATTCTAAATGTTATTATAAGTCTATCCAGAGCATACATATGTAGACATGCCAGGCCTGTGCCTATCCTAGTTACAGTGGGGCAGCAAAGTGAATGTAAAGTTATTCCTCACTACTTATTTATTTATCAGTTGAATGAGCAGTTCAAAATTGATTTTTTGCCCCAAGAACATAACCAATCAGTCATCTAAAGATAGAACCTGTAAACCTTGGATTATGAGTTTGCATATTTTCAAACACTGATTTTGGTCTCATGGCAAAATGAGAACAAGGGTTGAACTTAAAACTGACTAAGGAAATAATTAGTATTTTTAAATGTACCTATATTTACTTTCTGGTCAGTATTGACATATATGTCCTTCGATTAAACTGACTAAACCGTCTAATATCTTCATGTACTTCTGTCTATTTACTTAATAAAATTAACTGCTTTTTCCCCTCTAAAGAACAAAGTACAGAAAATATCTAGAAATGTGTAAACCATATTTACTATATATACATATTTTCATTGCCCTGTATGAGTAATGTTTGAGAATGAGTGATGAGTTGGTAAGTTGTTTTATCTGGTATAGCTACCTAGAGAGATTATTTAAGGTATTCTCTGTAAAGTCTGTCCATGTTATGGTGACCTGCTGTGTTTATTAAGCTATTATGTATAGTTTTAAGTTTAAAGTTTTTAATACCAGCTGATTAAATCAAGATGAGGGTACAATGTGATGTAATGTTCTGGTTTACCTTAAAACACAGGGATTTATAAAGGAAAGATAAAACATAATTAAGATGTATGTGGTACATCTGTCCTTATAATCTGATTTTATGATTGAAAGATTCTAAATCTTTTAAAAAAAACTGCCAGGCTTACAAGTCTTGCCTGAATAAATGTCTTGGCTATATTAACAAATATGGTGAACATAATAGAAATTGAACAAAAAGAAAAAGATAACTTTTGAAAATCAGTATGAACAAAATTTTAATGGTCTCATTTCCCACTGGAGGTTGTGTGAAACTGTGCATATTACATGTATATGCTATTGGCAATTAAAGAAATTTCAATGAAACTAAATTGGAGTTGGAAAAAAAACATCATCTGTAGCTGGTTGGACTTCTTACTTATTGAAGCCAGGACAAGAAAGAAAAAAAAAACTAAATGAAAAATCTACCTGTAATTACATCTTTGATATTACATGATGTGCCCTTAATTTAATTCATGACCGAAAACTACCATCCTTTGTATAATGACTGTTTAAGAAGAATCATAAAGACATTATTAGTAGCTTAGATGTTCAGATACATACATATGTATTGCTGGTTGTATGAATTCAAGCCAAGAGAGCAAAAAAAGCATCATTAGTAGCATCTTTAATATTACCAAAACACATGATGATCCTGTATTGTATCAACTACACTTCAGAAGCATGTCTTAAAGAATAACAAAATAGTACCTACAATACATAGATATATGTATACTTCATTATTTTGATCTGTTGGTTTTAACAAGTAAAGCTAAACATTACTGTAAGATTTATTTCTTTTTCAAGCAAACAAAACATAAGTTGTGCCAATTGATTACTTACCATCAAGTTGGATTATACAGACATCATATATCTATCTAAAGGTTTTATTTGTGTTGGATCATTTATATATTGTTGTATTATTGTTAGACATAGACACACACATATATATCTATTTGTTTTATAACAGCCAAACACATCTTTACAGTTAACATAGAAAACCCCGCAAAAGCTTAAGTTCATTTTAAGAGCTGTTAATTATACATGTACATGTAGTTCAAAAAATTACTGTTTGTCTAAATTCAAATAACATTATGCCAGATGCTTTTTTAGGGAGGTTGCTCAGTTATTGGACAGAGACAGCATATTGCATGTTGGGGATGGTATTGTGGTGTTACTGACTTTTAAGGTTAAGTGGTTCTTATTGCATGTTGGGGATGGTATTGTGGTGTTACTGACTTTTAAGGTTAAGTGGTTCTTATTGCATGTTTGGGATGGTATTGTGGTGTTACTGACTTTTAAGGTTAAGTGGTTCTTATTGCATGTTTGGGATGGTATTGTGGTGTTACTGACTTTTAAGGTTAAGTGGTTCTTATTGCATGCTGGGGATGGTATTGTAGTGTTACTGACTTTTAAGGTTAAGTGGTTCTTATTGCATGTTTGGGATGGTATTGTAGTGTTACTGACTTTTAAGGTTAAGTGGTTCTTATTGCATGTTGGGGATGGTATTGTAGTGTTACTGACTTTTAAGGTTAAGTGGTTCTTATTGCATGTTTGGGATGGTATTGTGGTGTTACTGACTTTTAAGGTTAAGTGGTTCTTATTGCATGTTGGGGATGGTATTGTAGTGTTACTGACTTTTAAGGTTAAGTGGTTCTTATCACACCACCACTAGATCAATTTTCTGAGACAATTTTTTTTCCTCTCTGTCATACATTACATTTAAGATTAAAAAAGCTTATTTTCTAATGAATTTCTTTTGGATGAGCATAAATACAGAAGTCTGTGTTCATTTCTAAGGACAGAAAAGTTTTGTGTGACAAAAGCTTAAGCAAAGGCCTACTGGTACAAATTTATTTCAAAGCAGACTTGAATCTTTGAAAATGAATATAAACCTCTTTTTTACAGTCACAACTAAAGGAGAAATATTCAGTTGTCCTTCGGAGAATTTAGTCATTGCTGTGTCTAATCTCCACATAAAAAGATTATTAGAGTACTACTGATAATTATATATTTACTGGTACAAAAAAAATCATATCATTTATGTTTATATGTAGGTACCAGTATATGTATTTCTGAGATGACACTTTGTCGAGACAAGTACACAAAAAACAAGATTAATTGTTAAATATAATACTGATTAATGGGTAATCAGAAATTATTTTTATCCACTTAATTATTATGTTGATGGTTTAGGTAATTCAAAGAACGTTAATTCTGTTTGTGTCACTTTAAATACAAAAAATTAAAGTAGATACTGATATTTTAAACAGTACTGACTTTAACAGTCTGTGAAATCTTTAAGTTGCCAATGTTGCACTTATATCAGTGCCACTTTCATCATTACATGTGTGGGGGGAACTAATGCTATGAAACAACTTCATAGTATGCAAGGAATCTTTCTTGGATTGTAATAGATATTTTACCATCTCAAGGTTAATCTTTTCAATTATGCTTTATTTTATTTTATTTATTGATTTTAGTTTACATTAATATTATAACTATATATTGTCAAGGGGATAGGGTTGTCTGGTAAACTATGGGTATATCATTTTCTCACAACTCTTGTTCCTGTTTAATCCAATGGTCCAAAATGTGTATATTGTTTCGTATGTCATAAAATAATTTAATTCTACAATTAGGTAGAAAACATCTGGTGGGAATTTATAATTTATTAAATTGTAAATGTAAGTTATTTTTGATAACTAAAATATGTTATGCAGACTCTCTAGACAGACTTGAACAAACATGGGGATAGACTGTTTGATTCAGCCATGATGGTGTGATGCTTATAAATCTAAATATCTAAAACAAACTCATGTTTAAGAAAAATTGGAGGAAATGCAAAAATTGTGATAAAAATATATACATGTATCTGTTTTAAAATAATGAGAAAATAAAAGAGCATGATATTTTATTGCTAGGGAAGCAGTTGTACAACACATTCGTGCATGTGTACATTAATACAGATTGTAAACACCTTATTCAAGTGACTCAGAGAGAATAGCCATCAGTGAGAAAGACTGCGTTGAATTCTTGTGCATATTGAAATGTAGTCTGATAAGTAAAACCAAATTTGAACAGGCAATAAATAAAAAAATGTTAGGGGCAAACAATATTTTTGAAAATAGTTTGCCTGCATTGTTTCGTGTGACAACCCTAACATTTATCATTATCTGTGGCTTTTTTGAGTAATTGAAACTCAAATATTGATCAAAATTTGATTTGAATTACAGAAAAATACTCTCAATTGTTCACAAGGATATGTATAAAATGGAGGTTAAATACTTTATGAACTAAGTAGGATCATATTGATAAGTCTTAGGTGATTACATTTAAAAAAACAACAACAACAACAGCTCATCATTGAAAATTAAAGAATGAAATTTAAAATGAGAATGTCACGGCAAACATTTTATAAGCATTCTTTATTTTTATTGTGAACAAAACTGTAATTGAGAACATTAGGATGTATTTTAAGTAGCGTATATTGATAATAAATAGAAAATCTTCTTTATTCCAACAGATAATTCTGGATATTGATCTGTGAGAGAAGATTGGCGTAAACACTTGTTTACTATGTTGGTTATATATGTTGATATTCATCAGGAGACTGGCAATCTTTTTGTCAGTTCCTCGCTATAGACTTGCCAATTTCATTTTTAGCTTTTGGCAAATTATTGATCTTTTCTACCATTTTTTAACATATGTATGTATCGAGATCACAATTTACATACAACAAAGCTAGTGAAGGCAAAATGATTAAATAGAAGTATCAGATTGTATAGAATTTCATTTTAATATAGTCACATTATGATGTAATGTGACCTCAATCATAATTCTGTTTTCAGCAAATGATTAAAATGGTCATCATTGACAACTTCATAATCGTGGATAGAAAACTGATATAAATGAAACTCTGTATTAAGTAATTTGTGGTGATTGGGTGCATTGTAATTTTATTCTAGAAGTTTCCTGTAATACATAAAC
Source organism: Tegillarca granosa (assembly GCA_029721355.1). Classification (NCBI taxonomy): domain Eukaryota; kingdom Metazoa; phylum Mollusca; class Bivalvia; order Arcoida; family Arcidae; genus Tegillarca; species Tegillarca granosa. The sequence continues at coordinate 42,991,079 of CM056599.1, read as the reverse complement.
TGACAGAAATTCAATAACAGAATATTTATGTGATTTAAAGTAGGTCTTTTGGTTCTAAAATCTTATTACTGAGGCAGGTTCATTGACAAATGACTGAATTAAGCTGGTTATGTTTACCAACAAAACTTTGAATTGACCTTAGGTTGTTCATTAAATACAGTTGAACATGAATAACTTGAACATGATTTTCTTGTATGAAATGGATAATTCAAAAATCATTATTTAGTCCAAACAGGTTTTCTTTCAATCTTTTCAAAATGAAAAAAATAAGACACTAGAAACATGAAACATAAAAGATTTGAAGTTCAGTACGCTTCAGATTAATGAGTTTTACAATTATCTTTTGTTGAATATACAGCATTGGACATTGTTTATATGAGATCTGGTGATACTACAGAGTTTTTGCCTTTGTTACTCTTTTTTCAAAGGGGTCTCAATGGCCAAGTGGTCTAAAGCATGTGCTTACGGATCACAGGGTCTCTCACCTGCCTGGATTCAGATCCCACTCCGGACAGGTGGTTTTCTCCGGACACCCGGTTTCCTCCACCATCCAAGAACTGACTGCCTCAAAATAAGTGAAAGAATCTTGACTGGGGCGTAAAACACCAATACTCCACTCCACTCTTTTCTTGTAAGAAAGGATTTGAGACAGCCTAGACAAATAACACTCTGTTTCTGTGAGCACCATTGGTGGCAATCATTAACAACATTACTATCTACTTTACTTAAGAGGAAAATATCGGAACTAAAATTCAAATTCACAATGCATAATTTGCAGAGCTTTAACAAAAAATATCTTCATTTTGTCAACTGTGCTTTTTCAGTTCTAAGACTATTGTAAAATGTGAAAACATATATATGAAAAAATAATAAATTTAAAAAAAAACCTTATCTATGGCTCGGGAAGGGATAGTTAATAAATCACAAAAATTTTGTTGTTTTTTTTTTTTAATTTTCCAGATGGCAGTTAAGGTTGTAATTTTTGTACTGTTAATGGCTACTTGTTAATATAATTACTTATAGAGTCAGACCTGAAATGACCTCATTATCAAGAATAGAGACAAATATAGTATATTGATCTTTTTTTTTTTTTACTTTCATTTGTCATCACAGACATAGAGTGATATATTTTTATAACCTGAGTTAACCTCCAGTACCTGTTAATCAGGAAGTGTAGTGGTAGGAAGGTTAATTTGTTTGCTTGTTTCTCGGGTCAAGTTTTTTCCTGTTCGTACACAGAACAGTGTTTGAAAGACAATCCAGTTATCCCCACCATTTTAAATTTAAGAGTCTGCATGGGGATTACTATCCAAGTCTTCTGGTTTGCATTGTCACTTTATTGTAAGAGGTAAAGGGGCAGAAAGGATAAATATTTTTTTCTCAGTATCTCAGTCACATTTTTTCTGTCTAACACATAATGAGAAATTGTTTGATATTTTAGACAATGTTTTAGACAACTAGTTACCTCCCCTATGCCCATCTGCTGTAAATATTGTTTGATATTCTAATTCTTTAAATTTCTCTGTTTGAATTTAATCTTCTCTGTCTTTGATTTACTGATACTCTTCATTTGTTGTCAGCATTCTGCTACTTTAAATTTACCACCAAAAAAAAAAAAAAAAGGCTGCCTTAATGTCATACTTTGCTGTCATTGTTTATAAACAAGCAAAACAGTCTTTTAGAAAAATGAAAATCTTTAACAGCAATTTGAGTCTCTCTCTCTCTCTCTCTCTCTCTCTCTCTCTCTCTCTCTCTCTCTCTCTCTCTCTCTCTCTCGGTATAAACTGAAAAATGATTATGGTAGATTTTAAGATCTCTTATTTATCCAAATGAATACACATATTTATCAAAAGGTTTAATCACTGTGCTAAAAAGTGAGAACATGGATTCTTCTTATTCATTAGTGCAGAAATAGAAAAGTTTAGTTGATGTAGAAATCTACATGATTTACTGCAGGGTTAAATAGTGAAACACTCAAAACATTGATCAGACACTGATCATTACTGGAATTCATAAGAATGCATGGTGTTTATTTTACAGCCAGTGGAACTTAATATTTCAAAAACAATTAGAATTATGTAATAACAACACGAAATATAAGGATTTGTTGTAAAATGTCGCTATAGAAATATTAAAATGTCATTTGCTGGAAAAAATATGCAATAATAAAAACATGTTTTTCATGTAAAAACATTTACCTTAAGGGTTTCTTGAAGACATAAAGACTGTTTATTTCAACTTCTGAGTTTTCTGGTTTTTTTTCAAAGTTGTTTATTAATTTTTTAGCCCTTGTGGGAAAATTTACTAAGAGATTCATGAGTTCACTAAGTTCGTATACCTGACCTCAGTTGTTTGTTGGTTGAAAGTCTGCCTTAAAAGTCACAGATCAGGGGGTTTGAATCCCAGCTAGGTCATACATAGTCTTGATTACCTGATGCCAGGATAATGTGACTTGGGGAGTGTTATGCTTGTCTGCAACATACTAACTGAGTGAGCTAGCACCTTATCATAATGTTGCCCTGAGTCCATGCTAGTACAAAGCAGACCATTAATATATATATATATATATATATATATACACACACACACACACACACACACACACCACATTAGTCCTTGAAGATAAATAACCTTACTCTTGTCACTAATAGCTGGAAATTGTCAATGCGATGATATAAACATTATCAAGTTTCCACAAGAGATCATTGTGGTTCTTTGTTGAAAATTGTACTGCATTGCCATAGTGATGTATAATTTTAAAAGGATGAATTAAGGACTGTGAGAATTGGATTATAGATCTAATTATCAAAAAAACAATCCACTAATAACAAATTAATTTTAATTTTATCCTTAACTGCTTAAGTTTAAATCCCACTCATGCAGATCTTAGTACATGTATAAAACAGTTTGTCAGATTGGATACCAAAAGAAAGTTGTTTTCTCTAGCACCCCAAAACTGACTGCCTCATTAAAAGTGAATTAATCTTGATTGAGACACAAAACAATATACTTTGCTCTACTGTTCCATGATAACTATATAGAAGTATAGGAAGGAAATAAACTTAATTAAATTTGGATTAAAATTTCAGTGATTGAGGTGGTTGGTAACAGGTAATTCTTATCCTGAATTACCAGTAATTCTTACTACCTGAACTACCTATGGTAGTTGTCATCAGTTACTTTTTGTAACAGGTAATTCTTATCCTGAATTACCAGTATTTCTTACTACCTGAACTACCTATGGTAGTTGTCATCAGTTACTTTTTAAACAGGTAATTCTTATCCTGAATTACCAGTAATTCTTACTACCTGAACTACCTATGGTAGTTGTCATCAGTTACTTTTTGTAACAAGTAATTCTTATCCTGAATTACCAGTAATTCTTACTACCTGAACTACCTATGGTAGTTGTCATCAGTTACTTTTTGTAACAAGTAATTCTTATCCTGAATTACCAGTAATTCTTACTACCTGAACTACCTATGGTAGTTGTCATCAGTTACTTTTTAAACAGGTAATTCTTATCCTGAATTACCAGAAATTCTTACTACCTGAACTACCTATGGTAGTTGTCATCAGTTACTTTTTGTAACAGGTAATTCTTATCCTGAATTACCAGTATTTCTTACTACCTGAACTACCTATGGTAGTTGTCATCAGTTACTTTTTGTAACAGGTAATTCTTACTACCTGAACTACCTATGGTAGTTGTCATCAGTTACTTTTTGTAACAGGTAATTCTTATCCTGAATTACCAGTAATTCTTACTACCTGAACTACCTATGGTAGTTGTCATCAGTTACTTTTTGTAACAGGTAATTCTTATCCTGAATTACCAGTAATTCTTACTACCTGAACTACCTATGGTAGTTGTCATCAGTTACTTTTTGTAACAGGTAATTCTTATCCTGAATTACCAGTAATTCTTACTACCTGAACTACCTATGGTAGTTGTCAGTTACTTTTTGTAACAGGTAATTCTTATCCTGAATTACCAGTAATTCTTACTACCTGAACTACCTATGGTAGTTGTCATCAGTTACTTTTTGTAACAGGTAATTCTTATCCAGAATTACCAGTAATTATTACCTGAAATACCTATGTCATCAGACTGATGTGTGTGTTACAGATTAAAGTAATTCAGTGTGTAAGGAAAGCCGGTGAGAAGTAACACAGCTAGGGAAGTTATGTCATTCATTCTTCCTTATTTGTCATCTATTTGTGTAATAAATGAGGTCAAATATGATAGAATTTGTATCTTAATCTAGACTTTAAGATATGAAATTAAAATATTTCCTTATTTATTGTATTTTGGGATCAATAAACGTATGACTTAGAAGAAATTAACATAAAATTCATAATCATAGACATAGATGAAATTTAACTTATACTAGCTATGAAGGAAACACAATCCAAAAGTTTATTATTAAATATATGTCACATAAGTGGTTGTTGACTGAATCCTTTGAAACCTGTCTAAACACAGTACCCTCTGAACATATTGTTCAGTATAGGCAGTATCACTTTATCAGGTTATGTAATTATAATGGTACAAAATGTAATTACATGTATAATGGTACAGTCCTAAAAAAATTGTTGTTTATTTGGTTTGGTTTTCACAAGTTGTATTGTTGATTGAAAATGACTGGTAGCTTGCAAAGTTTATTAGCTCACCTGAGCTATTGCTATCATCTTCGTCCGTCGTGCGTCGTGCGTAAACTTTTTACATTTTAATCTTCTCCTCCAAAACCACTGGGCCAAATTTAATGAAACTTGGTAACCATCATGCCTGGGTGAAGCTCTTTCAGATTTGCTCAAATGAAAGAGTTATGTCCCCTTGGGGCCCCATAAGGGGGGAAATAGTGAAAAACTTTAAAAATCTTCTCCTCTGAATCTACAAGAGATATACCTTAGTTATTTCATTTATAACATCCTTAGGTCATCTATTTTCAGATTTGCACAAATGGTAGCCATGGGACCCAAAATGGGGAAATTGTGAGGCACTGAGTGGGGAATTTGATAAGAATTATATATTTGTCTCTATATCTTGAAAACTATTAACTTTTTTGTATAGGCATGTATATTAGAATATTGTAGGTATTGACATGACGATCATTTTGATATATGGTTCAAGGTCATATGTTGAAAGGTCAAGGTCACAGCTGCAAAAGAAGACTTAAATTGCTAAATATCTTGAAAACTATTAACATTTTGTATAGGCATGAATATTAGAATATTGTAAGTTTTGACATGACGATCATTTTGATATATGGTTCAAGGTCATATGTTGAAAGGTCAAGGTCACAGCTGCAAAAAAAAAACTTAAATTGCTAATTATCTTGAAAACTATCAACTTTTTGTATAGGCATGTATATTAGAATATTGTAGGTATTGACATGACAATCATATATATTTTGAGGTCATATATGTTCAAAGGTCAAGGACATAGCTGCATAAGTATACTGAAATTGATTTATGATTTGGAAATTATTCATTGCACTACAGTTACTTCATGCATATTATATAAGCTACTTATAAATGAAATGTGAGTGGATATATTTCTGATTAAGTTTTGTGGGAGTTCTTAACTTGAGAAAACTTTTAAAGTTTCTGTACTTAATATATTGTCTATTGCACTTTGCAAACTGCATTGGACAATATCTTCAGGTGAGCGTTAAGGCCCATGGGCCTCTTGTTTGATTTTCAAATCCAAATTCAATGTGTTTGTGCAGTTGATATTTCTCCTAATATAATAGGAGCCACCATAGCTGAGTGGTACAAAGTGTTTGTAGATCAATGTCTGTGTGACAACACATAGGTTTGAATCCTACTTTGGCAAACCCTAGTGTAAAAAAATTGTCATTTTGCTGACAAAATGATTGTGCTTTATCACAGGCATTCAGGTTTCCTCCACAAACCCAGAGCTGATTACCTTGATTGAATTATAAGAGTCCCGACTTAGGCATACTACACCAAAGCTGAAATCAGCTCAACTCCCATAGTTTAGTATTACATCTTACTGATGTGTAATACACATAGTGATATATTATTTTGCCTACATTGCAGTTACAAAAATTCAGAGATAAACTTTAAACCATATGTAACGAGATGATGGCAAATTCTCTCTTGGAGTCTTTTTTATGGATAAAGTAAGAAAATAATGATGCCAACTTCCAATTTAATTCATCAAGCAGTATGTTTTTAGAACCAAATCTGTCAGGAAAACTTTTGTTTCTCACTTTGTAACAGAGAAATAATTGGATAGAGAGTGATAATTTAACTGAACTATGCCAGCACTTTATTACTTTTGTGATATGAATTCACAGGTTTCTGTGTGTCAATTCAATTATTTAGTTTCAAACCAAAAATCAAACAGCAATTTTGTCTAAAAAGATTCATTGTAGATTAGGATTGATGAAATTTTGTAATTGATTTTAAAATTATAGTAATTGAATTTTACACTTTTCTATTGATTGACTCTATTTTAGGTCAGAGTGATCAGCATTACTGAAAATAATTATGATTTGAAGAGTTGTCTTTCCTTGTAGGTGCATTGCTATATGTAATCTGTTGTTTTGTTTGATTTTTTTTATTTTGAGTTGAGTTATTTCCCTTTAATCAGTGTCTGCATCTGCATGTTCATTGAATCTACTGTCTTTTGACTAGTGCATCTTCTATTGATAAGTGTATTAATACTTATATTTTTTGAGTTTTTTTGTTTGTTTGTTTGTTTGTTTTTGTTTTTGTTTGTTTGGTTTCTTTTGCTTCAGTTATATTATGATGATTTTAATCGGAATGTTCCATGATTTTTTTTTTTTTGCCATTGTGACTCAAGTTTTATTTTTATATTGATTATGAATCATTCTTTAGTGTAGTAAATTGTAATTAATTTATAATGTGACAAAATAATGTGACACTGATTATTGCAGATTTCTTCAATAACTCAGTCATACTGTTTCTTTGATGGGATGGTGCTTTTGTTTCTCTCTATATAAATGTTAAATTTGTTCAATCTTATATAGAAATACAATTGTTAAAGTCTGTATTCCAAATCAAACCTAGTGAAGTATAAAATTCAGAAGAGGAGCAACTTTGACTTGTTAAAAAGGACTATAAATTTTGAAATGTTCCGCTTAATTGTTTAAGAAACAAGCCTTAACAGTGATCATGGAACCCAATGATGTGGTAGGTATGTGTCAATGTGTGTGTGTGTAGGGGGGGGGGATAACTTAATGTAATTAACAATTTACAAGTGCATGTTATTTCTATTGACTGATATTGATGAACAATTTTACATGATGCAGTTGTTTAATATCATGTTTTACAGGTAGAGAGACATGGTTCTTTTTCACAACATTGGTTTTGTAATCCATGGTTTGATATTTTTAATCGCAGCTGGGACATGTTTTGATGTATGACAAATCATTTCCTGTTGTTTTACTGCTGCGAGATGACTCAGCTTCATGTTGAGCTCTAGTTTAACACTGTAACATCTACCTTTGCTTAATACCAGCTAGTCTCGTAGATCTTTAATGGCCATTAGATTTTTTTTGTAAAAATAGAATACAGGTGCCATAAGCTTTCTAGAAATTGAAGTAGAAACTGAAAATTTCTGCATCTGTATTTTAAATTTTATTAGCTCACCTGACCAAAAGGTCATGTGAGCTTATGGCATGGCACGGTTTGTGTATGTGCGTGCATGCATGTGTGTGTGTGTGTGTGTGCATAGTTAACACCTATTTTTGACTTCTCCTCCAAAACTGCTGGGCAGATTTCAATAATACTCAGATAATGTCAGAAGCATATAGGGACTGGTGCCATTGAGATTTGTTTATGTCATTGCCATGGCTACTAAAACTTGGTCAAGGTGACCTAGGGGTCCAAAAATTTAAAAAAATCTTCTTCTCCGAAACTGATGATTGGAGGAAAAATCTGATGTGATATTTGTCTTCTCTAGGGTCTTAAGCCTGTAATTCATCCATTTTGTAAAATTTGGTCAAAAATGGTTTATGCGTTTATGCGTTTAATTTCTAAATTTCGTAAAATGGCTTCAAATTGTTATAACCTGACTATTTGAACAGATATTGACATGGGGCTTTCAGTTTTGACTTTTTCTTGAAATAACTTTTAAAATGGGGTCGAGGTCAAAGTTCAAGGTTATGACCTAGTTTGTAATTTTGCAGTTTTAGGCTATTTCTTCAAAAATTTAAGAGATTTATAATATCAAAACATTGTTAAAATATTCATCATGGCAAAATGTAAAAAGGTACAGAGTTTCGTAACTATGTGATTATGCATGTAGGAGTTGTAGCCTCTGAAATGTTATTTTTTGCTTATAAAAACTAAAATTGTGCATTAGCTTAAAAACTATTAACTTTTTGCATAGGCATATATATATTAGAATATTATAGGTATTGATATGACAATTATTTTGATATTTGGCTCAAGGTCATACGTTCAAAGGTCAAGGTCATAGGTGCACAAGAAGACAAATTGTTAATTATCTTGAAAACTATAAACTTTTTACATAGGCATGTATATAAGAATATTGTAGGTATTGTGACAACGATCATTTTGATATATGGTCATACGTTCAAAGGTCAAGGTCATAGGTGCATAAAAAGACTGAAATTGTTAATTATTTTGGAAACTTTTAACTTTTTGTATAGGCATGTATATTTGAATATTGTAGGAATTGATATGGCAATCATTCTGATGTATGATTCAAGGTCTTACGTTCAAAGGTCAAGGTCGTTGATGCACAAAGAAGACTTAAATTGTTAATTATCTAGAAAACTATTAACTTTTTGCATAGGCATATATACTAGAATATTGTAGGTATTGACATGACTATCATTTTGATATATGGCTCAAGGTCATATGTTCAAAGGTCAAGGTCATAGCTGCATAAAAAGACTGAAATTGTTAATTATCTTGTAAACTTTTAACTTTTTGCATAGGCATATATATTAGAATATTGTAGGTATTGACATGACTATCATTTTGATATATGGCTCAAGGTCAAAGGTCAAGTTCATAGGTGCATAAAAAGACTGAAATTGTTTATTATCTTTGAAACTATTAACTTTTTATATTGGCATGTGTATTGGAATATTGAAGGAATTGATACGGCGATCATTCTTATGTATGGTTCAAGGTCATATGTTCAAAGGTCAAGGTCATAGATGCATAAGAAGATTCAAATTGTTAATTATCTTGAAAACTATTAACTTGTATATTATAATATTGTATGTATTTTGCAAATTATTTTGGCCTTTTCCTCAGGTGAGTGTTAAGGCCCATGGGCCTCATGTTTATCTATTTATTTATTTATTTATTTATTTATTTATTTATTAACTAATTTATTTATTCATTCTTTCATTTATTCATTTATTCCTTCATTCATTCATTCATGTTTGTCTTGGTTAACACCTGAAAATCTCTTATGCTTGTAGACTAGTATTTGAAAGCAAGTGTGTGTGTGTGTGTGTGTGTGTGTGTGTGTGTGTGTGTGTTTTAATTTTAATTTTAATTTCAATTTTAATTTTAATTTTAATTTTATTTTATTTATTTTTAGCTCACCTGAGCTGAAAGCTCAGATGAGCTATTGCGATGGTTCACCGTCCGTCGTCTGTCGTGCGTCGTGCGTCGTGCGTCGTGCGTCGTCCGTCGTGCGTTAACATTTTACATTTTAATCAACTCCTCTAAAACTACCAACCCAAATTTGATGAAACTTGGTGATGATGATGTCTGGTGAAGGCCTTTCAGATTTGCACATATGAAGGAGTTATGTCCCCTTGGGGCCCCATAAGGGGGGAAATAGTGAAAAACTTTAAAAATCTTCTCCTCTGAATGTACAAGTGATATACCTTAGTTATTTCACTTATAACATTCTTAGGTCATTTGGTTTTAGATTTGCACAAATGAAAGCGATGGGGCTCAAAATGGGGAAATGGCAAGGAACTTAGTGGGAAAATTGCTAAAAATTATTTATTTGTCACTATATCTTGAAAACTATTAACTTTTTGTATAGGCATTTATATTAGAATATTGTAGGTATTGCGACAACAATCATTTTGATATATGGTTCAAGGTCATATGTTCAAAGGTCAAGGTCACAGCTGCAAAAATAGACTTAAATCGCTAATTATCTTGAAAACTATTAACTTTTTGTATAGGCATGTATATTAGAATATTGTAGATATTTGAACAACGATCATTTTGATATATGGTTCAAGGTCATATGTTGAAAGGTCAAGGTCACAGCTGCAAAAGAAAAGTTAAATTGCTAATTATCTTGAAAACTATTAAATTTTTGTATAGGCATGTATATTAGAATATTGTAGGTATTGACATGACGATCATTTTGATATATGGTTCAAGGTCATATGTTGAAAGATCAAGGTCACAGCTGCAAAAGAAAAGTTAAATTGCTAATTATCTTGAAAACTATTAACTTTTTGTATAGGCATGTATATTAGAATATTGTAGGTATTGACATGACACTCATTTTGATATATGGTTCAAGGTCATATGTTGAAAGGTCAAGGTCACAGTTGCAAAAGCAAAGTTAAATTGCTAATTATCTTGAAAACTATAAACTTTTTGTATAGGCATGTATATTAGAATATTGTAGGTATTGCGACAACAATCATTTTGATATATAGTTCAAGTTCATTTGTTGAAAGGTCAAGGTCACAGCTGCAAAAGAAGACTTAAATTGCTAATTATCTTGAAAACTATTAACTTTTTGTATAGGCATGTATATTAGAATATTGTAGATATTTTGACAACGATCATTTTGATATATGGTTCAAGGTCATATGTTGAAAGGTCAAGGTCACAGCTGCAAAAGAAAAGTTAAATTGCTAATTATCTTGAAAACTATTAACTTTTTGTATAGGCGTGTATATTAGAATATTGTAGGTATTGACATGACGATCATTTTGATATATGGTTCAAGGTCATATGTTGAAAGATCAAGGTCACAGTTGCAAAAGAAAAGTTAAATTGCTAATTATCTTGAAAACTATTAACTTTTTGTATAGGCATGTATATTAGAATATTGTAGGTATTGACATGACGATCATTTTGATATATGGTTCAAGGTCATATGTTGAAAGGTCAAGGTCACAACTGCAAAAGAAGACTTAAATTGCTAATTATCTTGTAAACTATTAACTTTTTTTATAGGCATGCATATTGGAATATTGTAGATATTGACATGGCAATCATTTTGATATATGATTCAAGGTCATATGTTGAAAGGTCAAGGTGACAGCTGCAAAAGAAGACTACAGTCACTTTATGCATATTAGCTGCTTATTAATGAAATGTGACTGAATATTTCTGATTAATTTTTTTGGGAGTTCTTGAGTTTCTTTAAATTTTCTGTACTTGATATATTGTCTGTTGCACTTTGTAAACAATTTTGGAGATATTCTCAGGTGAGCGTTAAGGCCCATGGGCCTCTTGTTATTTATTTATTATTTTTATTTTGTCTTAACATCTGAAAATCTCTGAAGTATATGTGTCATAGCTAACATCTGGAAATCTCTGTAAATGTATTTGTCTGAACTAGCATCTGAAATCTTTGCAACTGAGTGCATGATTGACACTGCCTTATAGAGAGCAAATAAGGAATATATGTTAGAGTTAATCCCCTTTATATGGACTTGATAAACTTTTTTCAAGCAAGCATGACCTCTTTGAATGATTATAAAATTCAATCGTCAGTATTCTGATAAGGTGTAATGTATTCCCTGATAAAAAGTTTTTATTTTCATGTTGTATCTTAGTATCTTACTAAAAAAAAATGTGATTCCAAGAACTTAAAGAAACTGTATATAAGTATTTATCTACTTTTTCAAAAAACAAAATTCTCATAAATCACAGACACCAGCTCCTGTTAGGAGATAATTATGCTTATGATAAAATATCCATTGAGTGAAAAGATCGTCATAATTTTTATGAAAAATACCATATGTTATTTATGTCAATCATGTTAAATCAGTATCAGATAAAGTGGATCTGTCCTTTTATCGTCTCATTTAAATGAATACCATAGCAAACATTGACATAGAGCCATGCTTTCCAAAGTGTATCAGTATTAAATGATATTTACATGACATTTCAATCAAACACACACACACACACACACACACACACACACACACACACACACACACACACACACACACACACACACATTGAGTTCACCAGTTCCACTGATCTAGGGAGTACATTAGTTAAGGATAAAGAGATCTGTTTCCTAATAAATAAAAAAGCCCAATTAAAACCTTTCAACCAAGCCATTTTGAGAATTTCTAAGAAAAATAATTTCATGAAAGATTTTACATTCAGACAATATTATAAATACAAAAAGAACTCCTTGCCATCAGAGTGGCCTACAGGACAAAATAGTCCTTCACATTATCAATCTTATTACACTACAAGAAAGTTTTTAGTTCACTTGCAGAGGTCATTGGTTTTGTCTGTATAATCATATTTTCTCCACCATTCCAGATTTGACTGCTACAGTATGAGTTAAATAAAATGCCATTCCACCTACCCACCCATCTTCGTCTAAATTGATCAATTAAAATAAGTGAATTTGTGACAGAAATATTATTAGGAAACTGGATAGATGGACAAGATTACTGATAGATTTTTAAACTTGTTGCTGGCAACATGTGTGTTTTAAGTGATAAAGGCATGTAATGTGACATGTACAGCTGTATTGATTGATCTCCTGTATAAATGGTTTTGATATATACTGTGTGCACTGTTTGCCATGCTTTATTTTTATGCACAATAAATATTTTCATTTGACATTTACACAACTTGCATCACATGACTGATAGAGGGTTTTAAGTACGAAGCTAAGCCATGAAAATGTTGGGTTCTGGGTCCAGACAAATAGATACCATGGACAGGACCTAGTTTGAAATGGTTACCATTATTCATTACCACAGTGATAGTGTGTCTACCTTGAAATCAGGAGGTTGTGAGTTTGAACTCAGTTGGGTCATACATTAAACTTTCAATTTTGTGATACTTTCTTTCTCCCTTTGCACTCAGCATAAAGTGGACAGAGTATTACCTGGTTTACCCTGTGTAATGATAATGTGGCTAGGGAAGTGGTAGGCTTATCCACAGCATACTGACTTGGTGAGCTAGCATCTCAACAAAAAGTCCTAAGGCTAGTACAAGAAAAAACATTATACAAACGAGCACAACTCACACCTACACAAACTTGTTCTGAGGTTAATAAATTTATGTTGCAAATACCTAAAATAATGCTGATCCATTCAACAATATACAACCAACCACTCATCATCCACTGTTTCACCTCTGTCAGAGAGTTTGCTCATTGAGTCATTGTTGAAATTCTGATTCTGATCAATGTCAGCAAAACAAATCTAGAACAGCAAGTAGATGCAGATGTACAACCATTATTAGTAACACAAATCCTGTTTTCTGAGTTACATCTGCCACAAACATATTTATTCAGGTATTGTTGAGATTTTATTCAGAGTATTTCACTGATATTAGGTCTAGCAACATATGTTGTACCTCACTTTGAACAGATTTAGGCTGTCTGTTATGCTGTTAGATGTAAACTTAAAAGCAAGTCCAATGATCACAGCCAAATGACAGTTACCACATATTATGAAAGGAGCCGAGTCAAATGATGGTGTTCTATACATAATACTACATGTACGTACCATACTGGCCGTATTCTCATTCTCACTGTTTACCAATTTTTTACTATCACATTTATTTGTTCATGCCGTAATTATTTCACAGATTTAAAAAATATATGTCTTCTGAAGCAAGAAATACTTGTTTTTACAGACAGAAAATTATTTATTCTTTTAACTAAGATAAAATTTGTAAATGGTGAGAATCAGAAGTGGTATACCACCAGTATATATTACAATGTCCATCTTTTATTTTGTATATTGAAATACACTGGCTCTAAAAATTACAAATCTTGCAAGTGTTTAATCTTGATTGATGAAGAACAGCAATTTTTTTGTCTACATTGTTAAAGAAAATGATTGTTTAAATGGTCTATGATCCAACCTGCAACCTCCAATTTACCTTATAAGTGTACATCCAAGATAGCTTCTTAGGTGGTCGGTTTTGTAGTGAACCACATTTATTTTCTTTTTTAAGCATTGTTACATAATCCCTTTTTTATCTGGGTAGCCTTAGTGTTTGAGTGGTCTAAAGCATGTGTTTACAGATCACATTGACTCGCGCCATTTAGGTTTGAGTTCCGTTCTTGTATATCATGGTGTGAGAAAGTGAGTCATTTCTCTTGCTAATGGTTAGTGGTTTTTCTGTGGACACTTCGGTTTCCTCCACCATCCCAAAACACCATTAATCTAATCCAATCCAGTTCTTGTTTGTCTGAGTAAAATTAGAAAAACATGAACTTGCGTTAGCACCACTTTTTACAGATACAAAAATATACTGGTACTTGAAACTATCATTTAATATCTCGTTTTTCTTAAATTTAATGATGAGGAAAAAAAGGAAATGTGAAGAAAAAAAATCAGCATTAAGACGGATATAAATGTGCATGAACAATTATGTCTTGTCTATTTCCTTCATGTGTATTGTTTTAATTCATTCTAGTTTTAAACACTGGATGACTGGTTATGAGATTTTTCTGTTGTGCTAACTCTTACCAACCTCAAATAGTACAAAGTTTGAAAGCATGATATGTTTTCAATATTATTAGCCTGAAATTTGAATGGTCATTCTTTCATGTGAAAAACATTCAACTTAAATTTCCCATTTTAGCCATTGTTTTGCTTTTCGTTTAGTGCTTATATTGCCTTTATCAAAATATTTGGGAACAGAAAATGTAAACAGGTTCACAGTTTAGCCCATATCATGTATTTCTATAAATGTTGTATTATCCAGTATTTATTTTCTTTATTTTAAGAAAAAAAAGATCGTTTAAAATAACTGAAAAGCATACCTCATTTATTTGTATATACAAATACAGCAATGTAAACTTTCTTTGTAAGATTGAATATTGTAATTTTAAACAAATGTACTGATATGAACAGCTGTCTTTCAAGTATTTAATTACATTTCATTTTCAATATTTTTCCTTGATAATTATCACATAAGAAAGAATACACAGTCATTTTATGGTCGGTTAAATATGTATACTTATATAAGACAGAGAATTCCGAGGACTCTTTAATCTCTTTGTTTGTCTCCTCATTGTTTGTTTTAAATAGGGGCGCCAATTACGCTTTTCAGACAATGATGATGCAAATGTCTTTGTTTTCAGTAGTACATTTCGGGAGATAAAACTTGGAGAAATAAAGTGATAAAGTCAGTGTCATCATGATGATCACATTTTGATGTAGTTTATCCAATTGTTCATTGTAATTTAAGTGAAAAATCAATAAGATTAATTAAGTTCTACCCCAGTGAACACTGGGGGATTCGGAGATGGAGAGAAAAAATCGATGAAGTTAAGTACTGTTTTATTGCACATCTGTGTCAGGATTACGTTTGCTTTGCGAATGAATTGGTTGACATCAGACTAACTTGATAAGTCGCAGTTCAATTTAACATGATTTTAGTTTTGATATCTATGTTTCAATCTGTTACGGAGTCATGTGAAATATTTATCGAAAAACTGTCGATACTGAAATATGTAAAATTTATGCAAAACACTATACAAATTAAAAAATGTGCATACTAATGGAAATTCAAACACTACTATATTTCTTTGAAAGGATCTAAAACTTAAATGTAAAATAGATATACAATGTTGTACAAGTATTGAAAATTGAATATAGTATTTAAAAACTTGCATATCATTAATCTCATAATTGAAATATGATGAAAATATTTTGATCAAATATAAATTATTTGTTGATATGCCTGAATGAGCATTGCAGTTAATTTTGGGTATATATATCAGATGTAGATACATATATCAATATTATAATTTTTCAATCTGTTTGTGGTATAAATTTGGACAGTAGAAAGGAGAGGACATTACTTACTACTGTGAGGATTTTTGTGACACTGTTGTGAAATTTAACCCCACTGGCATTATTGTGTGTCTAAGGGGGGTGTTCTTTGTGCTATGTGACTGCAGGTCGTTGTAAGTAAATATATATATTTTTGTCATTTTTTGTCCTACATAGACTTGTCAAACACAGCTGATTATAAACCTGTATATATATACTTAAATTATTACAACACTGACTGACCACTGTTTGACCAGTGTCCAGCAGTAATTATAGAACCAGTGTGAAAAAGTATCCTGGCAGCATTGACCAGTTTATTAGGAGTGATTTCTCATCCCTGTTATTAATTTAAATGACCATGTACTACACTGGACCTTTAATATAAATAAATGCACATGGATAGCTGATGTCAGTAGTTGAGTGGCCAACCAGAGCAGCTGTAGGAGATTTGGTGTGGCGTGTGGCTATGACAGATGTCCTTTTGTGATAAACTTAAAATACAGTTAAATTCATTGAAGCACTTTAAAAACTGATAAATATGTTATACACCTTGTATATAACAGGCTTAATATCCTTTGTCCCTAGGATGATTAAAGATAGTGAAATGTGAGATATGAGTTCTGTGTAAACAGTAATTTTTTATTTAAAATTTGGATGCAAAGACAAAAGTGGTGCATTATACATTGGAATATAAAACTGAAGTTTATTTCTAAAAAGGAGTTATAAGAGTTCCCAGGATATTAAAATGTCTATATTGCAGTAACCTGGACATTTGAAGTGTGCATAAATGATGTAACTATTTAAATGTTATATTTTAGCCTACAATTTACATTAATTCATTTTATAAAGATTTATATATGGTATTTATTTAAGTGGAAATACACAAACAACACCAAAGTTTTTGATAATTTTTTTTAAAAAGTGATTTTTTTATATTATAAATCTGCGGCGTGAAGTTATTGACAGGTGTCTACATTATAAAAAGGGAAGAGTATAGATATATTATAGCTATTGAGTTTAGCGGGATTTAAATATTGACAGTCGGTCATTTATTTACAAGTAGTGATTAGTGGACTAGATTGGAATTCTGTACAGCTGGTATGTAATGAGGACACAAAAGGTATGGGAGATTTTAAATTGATTGATTGACCAGTGCGTAATGCTCTGTCCATCATAGCTAAGGTTTGTTTTATTGACTACTTCTTATCCATTGATGAAAATTAATGTCATATAGTTAAGTTTGTTGTAAATTGATCAGATTAGACAATTGATGAAAATTAGAAGTTAAGTTTGTCGTAAATTTATCAGATTCGACCATTGATGAAAATTAGAAGACATTTTATTGGTATACAGCTAAGTTTGTTGTAGATTGACCAGAATTTCCATTGACAAATATTGGAGGAGATTTTATTAGGATATAATAAATATGTTTTCTATGTGATGAAAAAAGGGCATTTATTTGTCAGGTTTGTATGTTCTACTTGCTGGGAATTTATATCTTTCTTCTTATATAGACTTTTGATAATCTCATTACACACAGTTGATGATGTTGATGATGAGGATGGAAATTTATACATAAATTGATAATTTCCTCACAGAGTGAAAAAAAAACATAAATTCTGTCTAGTCAGATCAAGTTTTATACTCAAGTGGATTCAGAATCGACAAAAAAAATTAATTTACCGAATAGTTCAGATATATAGATAACAGTATTAGTAATCAACTCTAGTTTGACCAGCTGACCATAAGGGATATGTAAGAAGATCTGATACACAGAGGAAGATTTAAACTAGTGAAAATGACCATCACTGACCAATGCTAGTTAGATGTGTATATAAATATATAGGAATAACAAAAGTTCTTCATTTACAAAAACTGATACTTAAAGCTAGCTACTACCAACATAACTGGTCATAAGTCTGACCACAGATAGAGTCTTTGTGAAAATACAACATGTGTGGAAAAATTCTTCTGTGACATCCTGCTGCAGCTGGGCTAGAGATAAAGGAAAACAGTGCCAAGTGGATTTTGTTTTAATTACTGCAAATTAGATTAAAAGATATAAAAATGACCACTGGGTTTGACCAGTAAGAAGTTGATGAGTTTTAATCACTAAAAATATCAGAGTGACCACTGGATTTGTCTGACCGCTGGATGGTATTTCAGAAATGTACATCTGTATCACAGGGTTAGTATACATAATGATTTTGACATTTTTGTTTCCATTTATAATTAACAAGGGTGATGAAAAGGAGGGGGGATTTTGATGGGGGAAAATTGTGTATTTTTGTCAGTATTTGTAAAGTTTAAGTGAGTGTCAGTCTTGTAAGCAGAAAATAGAACTGACAGGCTGATAATAAAATACTGATGATTTAAATTTATAGGGGCTAGTTTTTCTGGTTGGCATGTCAATAGATTTTGGTTGTTAAATAGGGAGATGTGTGAAGGGTAAAAATTACTCTGCCAGCTGTGGTTAAAATTAGACTTGACCACTGGAAAAAGCAAAAGTATCCATGTGTTTATCCAAGTATGCATTTAGATATAGTAATTGATGAAATTTTTTTAAAAATTCATGTAAAAAAAACTTAATTTATTCCATAAAATGTTGAATTTTAAACAAGTTAGGATATGTGTAATTTTAAAAATCATTTTTAATTTTTTTTTATATTTCATTATTAACATAAAAATCATAACAATAGATGAAAGGTATAAATATCATTTACAATTTATCTGGATTAAAATTCTGATACATATGAAAAAGCTTTGAAGTTTTAATCTCTTGAAATGAGGCAGGTCATAAAAGATTATATGTATTTGTTTATTTGTTTATTTATTTATTCCAGCAGATACTTATAAAATGTGTCATGATTGTGACCATGATAGTTTTTGGCAACTCTCCCTTTTATACTTGTAATCTTGATGTGGCTCAAAGGTTTTAGTTATAAACATGATAAATTATTTAGCCCCCAGTGTTTGATTAATTTTAACCTCAAGTCTAGATAGCGACACTTATATTAAAGTACAACTTTTATGCATAAATTTAAAATTAAAATTTGAATTTTCAGTAAATTTACACATTTATATTGCCTGCGATTCTTATATCTCATGGCTTAAAGCCTTTTATAGAAACTGTGGACACATGAATTAAAAATAATATCTTGACATTTTGTGACATATCAGGAATATTGGGTTGGGGATTTTATTTATTTATTTAATATTTATTTATTTATTTATTAATTTACAGGTTCACTTTTTATTTTATTTTATTTTTATTTATTTAATTATTTATTCTTTTAATTTTTATTTTTAATTTTTTTTTAATTTTTATTTTTTTTATTTATTTTTTTCTCTGGTATGTCAGGGGATTTCAATATTCGTTTTGATGTACTATACCTGTAGGACAGAAGTATAAATGTTGTCAATTTTACAACATATTTAACCTCATTGAACAGATTAATTGAACTTTATACTGTAAGTTTTTCAGTAGAAAACCAATATTAATGAACAAGATTGTCTAATATCAAGTATTTGGTGCATTTTGGGTCTCAGGATATTTTTTGGTCGTTGCAATTAAACTACAGGCAAAAATATAATCAATAGATCATAAACTTACACAAGAGACATATGAAATATATTTTATATCAAGTTTGTTCCTAACCATAATATATACACCACAGATATTAACCTTGTCAAAGAAGTCTTGTGCTTTCACAAAATAATATACAGTAATAAGTTTATAAGGAAATTGAAACGTCTCTTCATGTGTCAATATGTTACTGTACAGAACTAAGTCTATCTACCCAGTAATAAGAAATCTGAAGGATAATTGAAATATTTGGTGTCATTGTGTCAGGTTGGTTTAATTAAGAAATATCAAAACCCTTTGGGGGTGTTTGATTATTTAATAAAGTCAGAACTAATGGAGTCCATTTACAACCCGTAATGATGACATTCCTTATTTTGAGTCAATTTATTTTATGTCTGTGTTGGAATGTATAAGATATGCTTCATTTCATATCCCTTTTTTGTTTTCTTTTATTTTCTTATAATTTCATTTGTATGGGTATATATATATATATATATATATATATATATATATATATATATATATATATATATATATATATATATATATATATCCAGGGAGAATGAACCAAGTGTTAAAGTAAGTGAAGGAAATCTGTGGCTATACTACCACCCAGCTCATTATTTAGTTAAATAAGTAAAGTAACACAAATAGTCAATAAGAGACCATCTGAAATATGTAGATTTGTTTATAAAAGTTAATTTATTTACCAAATGTCTACTTTGAATGAAATGAAGAGTTATTTGGTCCCAGGAGATCAAACATATGCTTCCAATAACTCCTTTATCTGTTTCAATGTTTGGTCAGAAAATGTCAGTTTACTTATCTCTAACAAGTAAGTAAAGTAGCCATTGGGTAAATTAACAAGTTTATGTTTGATTTTCAATTTAAAAGTCCCAAGTTTTTGTGGTTGTAATAATTTAAATATCTAGACTTGAAGAATAAATATCTTCATGTGTGTGAAAAAAGGACTGTGTTTTATAAACTATTTATCTTTTGATCTTCAAATTTTTGTATTATATTCTTTTAATTAAATGTATGTATTTAGAGGGGGGAATTCGATATGTACTATAGACCGGCTTTGACAGAACCTAGCTGGATGAACTTCAATCTAAAGATGCTGTTGTTGCACTAAAATTTTAGTATAATTATCTGCAATTATACATTTCATGGTTAAGATGCTGCATATATTGATGATAAAACATGGTTACATGTTGCTGATGCCCCTATGTATATCACATTACTAAAGGCAAGGCAATATCACTCTAGGGATACAAAGTGGGAATAAGTGTGCACAGAAATTCTATGTCAGATTACACTGGTGAACTGTTATATCTCTGACGAGCTAGGTTAACACTATAGATCAAAAAAGTAAAAAGGTTTTAGACATTTTTCTGTAAAATTTATCATGTCCTAAACTGGGGTTTCTCTTACAAAAGATGCTAGAAAATGAATTATAAATCCTCATGTATTATTTTTTATGTTTTTTATGAGACAAATTAAAGGGACCAGTCACCTTATTTGGTATAGAGTTGATGTAAGAGGAGCTAAGCTGCAGGTATCATCCTTCTTTAATCACCCTGATGTAATAAACACCAGTTACCATCAAAAGAACACATTAAGATTTAAATACAGGGCTGGAATAATGTTGCTGTCCTCTGGGGTTACTTTACTAATGAAGAATGGTCCAGAAGATCCCTGTAATTGTTACACTGTCACAGACTGTGGGTACCTGTAATTACAACTTATGTATTGTTGTTGTTTTTTTTAAAAGGTGGAAAATAAAACACTTTAAATTTTAGTCTACCTTTAGGTTATACAAATACATATGAACTTTAGAAATGCCAAATCATCAGTGATATATTATTAAGGGTACTGGTATATAAAAACCTAGGTCACTACACTGTAAATAATTGGTAAGGATTAGTTTTGTGGTTTGTCACTCAATTTTCTCCATGGTTTCAGGCAGTTTTTACAGGTCAGGTATTTCACGAGATAATAGTTGTTTTTCTGTCCAGCTAAAGTCTCCTGTCTATGACTCTGTACTTTTGAAGGTGATATTAGTGCATCAACCTATTATAAGTCACACAGATGCTTGGTGCATCAACCTATTCTAACTTATCAACCTATTCTACAAGGACCAATGCTTAAAGCATCAACCTATTCTAACTTGCACTTATGCTAAGTGCATCAACCTATTCTACAAGGACCAATGCTTAGAGCACCAACCTATTCTACAAGGACTAATGCTTAGAGCATTAACCTATTCTACAAGGACTAATGCTTAGAGCATCAACCTATTCTACAAGGACCAATGCTTAGAGCATCAATCTATTCTACAAGGCACCAATGCTTAGAGCATCAACATATTCTATGTGGCACTGATGCTTAGTGCATCAACTTATATTAAGTGACATCAATGATAAATGCATCAACCTATTCTAAATGGCACATGTGCTCAGTCCATTTACCTACTCTAAGTGAAACAGATGTAGCAAACTTTATAACACTATAAGACACTGTGTAATAGTGTAGTGGTCTGGGAAGCTCAGTTCGAAGAGCACTTGCCTATAGTGTGGGAGGTCTTGGGTTCGATCCCTGGGTCAGCCCTGCATTTTTCTCCTTCTTGTTACAGTACAACTCGTTGGCAACAAATTTAAAGTCTGTTCTAGAAGCTTTTGGTTATCTTAGTTATTATTGGTCAAAGTGACAGAATACAATATTTTGAAGTTGTCCTGTTCAGACAGTTTCTACCATATGTGTTTTGTATACCATACAATCTATTATCCATAAATCCTGTAGTTATATAGACTTATGTTTTACCTGATGATATCTAATCAATATAAGTAGTCAGGAGAAGTGTTCACTCAATAAGGCCATGGATTAATCACATATTTTATAGATGTATTATATTATGGATAGTGTCCCAGTAGATGATGGAGAATGATATACTAGTATGCATATTTTATTACAGGCAGCATGTCAGCATGATGTGTTGTTGCTCAGGTCAATAATTAACATTCTTTTTAGTGTAAAACCATCATTATCAGCATGCATCATTTTGTGTATATATATAATAATCAAGAAGATATTTTATGGGGTAGAATCTTGGTTCCCAATGTCTGTTACCATTGGCTCCAAGGATAAAATGAGTGTAAAGATGCAATGCATCTAGATATGTAGTAGATGTAGTGAGTACTAGGGTTGATCTAAAAAACAAATAGCAAGGCAGTTACAAGTACTAAAGTGCTGACATGCTGAAATGTATAGGACATTTGAGTATGTGGGGGCATCATGGCTAAAAGCATCCACTTATGGATCACAGTGTCTCTCACGGCCTAGGTTCAAATCCCATTGAGGCAAAATTTGTCAGTTATCTTGCTAAAGTTCAGTTGCTCTTCTGGCACTCCAGTTTCCTCCATTATGCCAGAGCTGATTTTGATTTGATTTTGAGGTAAAGCATCATTACTCAATCTTATTTTTGTGTGTTTGTGTTTGTTTTTCTACAGTCATCTGTAGCTTCAAACCACTACATATTGTTTCTTGGTTTAAGGACTTTCATATTTGCCATATGTATTTCTTGTTCGAAAATCTTATTGTTGCCATAATTTTGAAGTAATGACCTTGACCTTTGAGCTGCTTAACATAAATGGGTGCCATTGACATACTTAGTGTTTTACAAACACATGGTCATATATTCAAGAAACATTACTTTAAATTTTACAACCTTTTGTTCATTGCTTACAACACAAAAGACTGAAGTTTTGTAATTTATTATAACAGTATAACTTGGAAGAGAAATGACATCCTTATAAAGATGACATTAATGTTTATAGTAGTGAAAGAGATAATCATTAGATATATGCTTGTTTTGTCCCCATTATATACATACTTATTTTGTGTTCTATATAGTATACATACATGTTTATTTAATATGACATGATTTTTTCTCCTTTTTTTTTTTTTTTTTTCATTTTGTAAAGGGGAAAAAGTGAAAAAAAATTAAGAGGGAAATGGGAGTTTTTTAGAGACTCTGTGTCTGAAATTAGAAAAGAAAGATATACACAGTAGCAAAAAGTTTTACCAAAAAGATGAAATAAATATAAATAATTAAAAAAACTTTTTTTAGTCTGTTATACTTTAAATCATACCTGTAATTAAACTCGTAACTAAATCTTATTTTCCCTAAAACTGTTTTTGGTTTACCTTTTTTGTTTGCCCTTTTTTTTTATCGAGAAATATCATTAATTTTTACGATTAAATAAAACTACTGGGTAGATATAAAACTGTCTAGACCAGACCATATCAGTCTTTTTTATTCAATCATTTTTCTCATTTTCTCATTTTTTTTCGCTTTAATGTTGTGTAATTACCTGATTTTATCTACAAATTTATTCATTTTATATCTGATACATGGGGTCAAGAAAGTTCTTGTGCTCAACAAATGTTAGCTTTTCACTACCATATAAATGCATTAATCACATGCTAAAAGTTATTTAATTCTTTTTATGTATACATGTAAATGTTTTTTTTTTTATTTGGGGGGGGGTGGCAGACTTGTGGAAAATAAACTTCTTTATGAAGTAATACTGTTGTAATTGGTCTGCCCTGAGTCCATTGGCTCATATGGCCAGTATTTATCCAAGTTTCTGGAGAAGTACCAAGGTTCCCTTTAGGATAGGGCATCACTCACTAAACCGTGCAGCATATCTGTTTAAGACTTATTCATCTATTGATGAACCGAAGCAGGATGATCAAATTTTAATGTGTTTTTCAGATCTGGTTTATCAATCTGCTAAATTTTTAATATTTCTGCTACTTGTGTTTGTAAAATGCAAGCAAATCATTGCTGCAGTTTTGAAAACACTATTCTTATACTGTGTAAGGCTTGGAAAGAGAGGTGTGTTTGTAAGAAATTGAAGTTTTGTCTTGTAAACAAGCTCAAATTTATCTTATAGTTTATAATTAAATTGGTTTCTTAAGTTACCATATTGGACATTGATAAATACATATATGTTGTCCACGGTGAAGAATACGGATTGTGATAGCCAGAGGTCAATAATGGCTACTGTCTACATCATTAGTTAGATAGATGTATTTTAAATTAATCTTTTTCACATTTTAGTCTGGGTTTTGGTTACATGCCAAATAGGTTTTCCCCTTCTAGATTTATATCATGTGTCTTTTTATGAAGGAAGTTAATCTTTGACACTGAGTATTAAGGATTTTGGTGAACTTAGGAGATAGGTTGAAAACATTTCAGATACTTTTTAGGGAAATAAATATGCTGTTTAGCTATTTATTTCAGCCTTCATTGATGGCATCTTTCCTCAATATAACTCTAGCACATTAGTTTATAGGAGATTACAGTCTGAAAGGGTCCATTTAGGTTATAGAATGGGTAATGACTAATATTCTTCAAACTCCAAATCAAAGAGACCTTAGAAATAAAAGCTTGTGTTATTTTTAATTTAGAGAATGACTTGGATCACTTGTATTGACAATATGCATTTAAAATTATTCAGCATTTGTTCTGCCTGAAAAACGAAGATATAGCAGTCATACCATTTAGTGATGATGTCATCATTTTAATTTAAGTTTTTTTATCAATAAATGTCATTAATTATGCAATGCTCAAACTTGTTTTATCATTTCTCACCAATAAGATCAGCTTTTTGTTTGCGGCTTTGAATATTCTTGGCCTCCATGACTTATAAGTGATCTAATGCACATATTAACCAATCAAAAGACCTCTTACTTGGGTAGATCAGAGTGTAAGAAAGTTTGCCAGTTCATATACCAAAGGTTTGGGGGGGGGTGGTTCTCTGTATACTCTAGTCTCCTCTATCATGTCCACCTTGATATAAGTGAAATGGTTTTAGAATGGGGAATTAACCTCCATTATTCCTCTGCATGCCACTTTGAATGTATTTGTACTTGTTTTAACCTTTTTAAAAATGTTGTTTTACTCCCTTTGGATTAGTTGTCATCATGTTTTAATCATCTGTCAGCTAGAGGGTTAAAATATCACTATTTGTCTAAATATCAAAAATAAAACAAACATGAGCTTATAACACATTAATATTATGTATGTACTAATGTTGTTTATTTTTATATGTTAAAAACCATGTGTAGTCAAACTAGATGGAGGACAAGCTACTTTTCAGACTCTATGCCCTCATCAGCCTTATTGTCTGAAAAGTAGCTTGTTGTGGATCTTGGGCTCTAATTGGTTGGAGTGAAAGTGCTATAGGTCTTGTTTTCATTTGAAGATGTTACTGCATAGCTTTAGTTTGGTAGATAGATAAGCATTAAGTTGAGACATAAGGACATTAGTTTTTCATTTGGTTAACAAAATCTGAGTGTGTTTATAGGATTCACAGTGGCCAAACTGACCACTTCAGGTGGTTGAAGTGACCACTTGAGATTATTGATAAGTGTTAGCAGTTAGGACAAGTGTACAGGACTTTTAATCAGTATTGAAAAATAGTAAAAATCACAAGTGCTTTGTATAAGACCCCAAAAACGCCAAAACTGAAACACATGCACATTGTAGTGGACACCTATCAGTGTATCATATTGAGTTTATATCTTTAGAATTCTGTTGCATAATTCCATATATTGTCAGTCATTTGAAACATTTTGTACCTTCCACTAAAATTTTAATTTCGATTAAAATAGACTTAAAGTAACAAAATCAAGCCATTTTGAACATTTCTGTTGAGAACAGAGTTTCTCACGTTGATGGAAGGTAATTTTACTTAGAATTAAATGGGTGGATGTACAGAAGGGAGGTTTTACCATTTATTATTTTTTCATTTGTTTGTTTTTTTTTCCTAATTGACTTACAGCTAAGTCATAGGCAGCATGTTGGACACAGTTATATAGAGTTTTCTGGCTATAATAATCCAAAATCTCTCAAAGTACACTTCCATCTACATGTATATACATTGACATTTAGTTCCTCTTCAAACAAACATAAATTATATATATACTCTTGTGTTATTCATTTGAATTCACCTCTTCATAACATTTACACCTCTCTAAATAAAGGATCATAAAGGATCAAAGGAGAAAACTGTGAAGTAATTACATGGTTTTAATGTAGGGTTTGAAGCAGAATTAAGTCTGGAATGTGTAACTGTGTAATTGAACTCTTGATATATATTTGTTGTTTGTTGCTGTCATTGACACAAAATTTGAAACCTAACCACGATAAATTGGTAAAATAAAATGTTGTGGAAATTTGAAAATTTTTCAGGGCATGTTTCAATTTGAAACAAAAGATTTTAAGAAATATTTCAGTTACTTTAATGGTTGGATGTCTGTAGTATGACAGTATACATGTAAACAAGTACCTGTTACAGATACCTATTCTGTAGTATGACAGTATACATGTAAACAAGTACCTGTTACAGATACCTATTCTGTAGTATGACAGTATACATGTAAACAAGTACCTGTTACAGATACCTATTCTGGTAAGGTTCTTAGACTACCTGGTATATGTTTAACTTGTGTACTTCCAGTTTACTGTATTGTTCTCTGATTAATCAGTGTTAGTCACTCTTTAAGTTTTAAACCAATTAAGGCAGATTTTTGTTTAGGTAACTTTGTCAGTTAGCTTGCTTAAAGTTGATGGTTTTTTTGGGGTACTCATTTTTCCTCCACCATTCCAGAACAGACTGTTTGGACATAAATGAAAAAATCTTGACTAGAAACATTAAACATCATTACTCAACTCGGCCTTACCTTTCTTCTTTGATACAAGCAAGTTTTTTAGGTATATCTTCTAAAAAACAAAGCACCTGCTGTGATAAGATGTGACAATAATAATTTTTTTTTTTCAAAAAATAGGTAAATATTAAATATCTTTAAATTTTCACCACAAGTGTCCCCTACTTGTTGAAATATTTTAGATGAACATGGTTCCTAACCTTCATCACAATGTCAGTCGACTCACCTGTTGATACAATTCAGGTAGCTTAACAATGTAATATTGTACCTATTTCTTTATGTATGTGTATTATATTACTTATTAATGCAAGTAAATTCTGTAATATAAGACATAAATATGATGTTGATGTCTTGTCCTTGTACAGCTTATTACATATTTTAACATCATGTGCCCAGAATATTTTAATAAGTAAAAAGTTTTAAGATATATATACAGTTAAACTAATGGAGGGACAAGCCAGCTTAGAACACCTGATGAGTATTCTCTTTAATTTGTTTAATTTGTGTAAGAATTTTTTGCCACTTTTTACATAAGTGTGACAGAATTTAATTTAAAACCCGATATTTGTGTTTGATAAACTGCACGATTGTGAATTCAGTTCTAAAACAAGGAAAAAACGTTAACATTTGATATAACATTTACACTATGTTTAAGTATATATATATATTACGATTTTGAGATAGACACAAAATAGATTAGTATCACATGACATTGTTCTTATATTGGGAAATCCTAATTATTACATAATTATACAAAAACAATTCTTGGATATTGTCATATATTGGTAAGGAAATTTCAGAATTACACAAGCGAGGGAACCGTGGAGGAGGAAAAATGTCAGATACAATATATATTGACATTTTCCATGTAGAGATTTAGATATAACCTTATATATAAATATATAGGATGGATCAGTATTGGCATTTTTCCATCCATATCTTACATAATTAGAAGACTTGATATCAACATGGGGCTTGGATGGCTACCCGACCTAATTTTACGATGTTTGTGTTCCAAAGCGTTGGATTTAAAGAGAGTTGAAGAAGATGAAGATAAGAGTAATGTACAGTGTTTGTGTATTCGGGTTATAAAAGATGCAGATTTTTATGAATGTTCTTCTAAGGATGGGAATCAGAATAAAACACCTCAAGATGCAGTAATAGTTCAACAGCCTGTTAAAAGGTCAGAATAATATTTGTTCATGTGTAATAAAAGTGAAGGGATACCTGTATATGTTGCTTTTTCAGGCTAGGGTATGAGGACATCACCCTTTAGCCTGTATCCAGGTGTTTTGAGAGTTTCCTCTTTAGCTTGTTTCTGGGTGTATTAGAAGTTACCGCTTCACTGTGTAACCAGGGGTATAAGGATATTCCTGTTTAGCTTGTACCAAGGTGTATTAAGAGGTTCTCCTTTAGCTTGTACTCAGGGTATGAGTATGTTTCCCTTTAGCATGTACCAAGGTATATAAGATGATTCCACTTCAGCATGTAACCAGGGGTTTAAGAATATTCATGTTAAGCTTGTACCCAGGTTTATTCAGTGATTCCACTTTAGTTTTATGTTACATGAGTTTTTTCATCAAAAGCTAACTAATCACTCAGTTTAGTGTAAATGCACTTATCATAAAGACATATCTTTAATTGGCCACAGTAACTTACCCCCAGTCAAGATTATATAAAGGCATTCAGCTGTAGAATAACCAAGGAAGCTGGAATATCAACAAAAAAGACCATCTGTGAGGTGACCTGAAAAACTCTTTCATTCTGCAATTTGCATATGAGGAATAAGAGCCAAGTTGTTGGGAAGTACTATGGTCTAAATATTCTTGCTTTAGACTAGTTGTTAACCAAGACCCCTTATATTTTAATAGATATTGATAATAGAAATGTTCCATGATGACAGTTGATGTACCATATGCAAGTACAAAACAAATCTGTAAAATAAGACTCTGAGAGCCTATGGAAACAGGCAGTGTTCCATTAGTGGTGCAAGTTCATTGATCCAAGTATCAGACACACCATTACCTCTCTACCTGTATACTGATGACTTATTTGTTCTTGCCACTGATCAAATACACAAAGTAATTTTTGACTTAATGATAAATGATAAAAGAAATTGATTTCTGACACAACTATAAAGATTACATTTAAAGCCTTCATTATAATTAAAACTTGAGAATTCTTCAACATGTCATTTCTTGCTACAATGGAGCCTGTCTAGCTAGAAAAGATTTGATTTATACTTCACACATTTTAATTTAAATTTTCACAATTTTTTATTATTTTACTAATTAATGGTGTGTTTAAAATCATGACCCTCCTCATTCAGAATATTCTTCCTTTGATCATCCTAAAATAAATCGTTCAAGATTTGAATAATGTTATATAAAACCTCAGAAGAAAATTGTAAATAGTTTAATAAATCTAGAATTAGATTTTCTATTGTCAAGCATTAAGATGTTTTTTGATTCGGGTTCACAAGAAATTAAAAAATTAAAGGAGTGAATTCTTGTTTTTAGTTGAATAAAATCTAAATTTTTAATTCTCTCTCTCTCTCTCTCTCTCTCTCTCTCTCTCTCTCTCTCTCTCTCTCTCTCAAATATTTATACCAGATATTTTTATTGATTTGCTTTGTTTTGGTTTCTCAATGGTGTCAATAATTCTTTATTTGTTTGAGAGGAATCAAATTGTCAAGCTAAATCTCAGTTAATATAATCCTGTACAGTCTTGTGTCTTTTTTGAATTTTTTTTTATTCTGTTACACGTTTTAGCACATTCTGTAAGACCATACATTTGATCTAGTGTTTCTTCAATTTTATACAAATGAAATCTAAGTATGTTTTAAATCTGTCACAGTATGGAGACACAAAATATATTCAATTTGTATGTGTCACATGCCAGTCATATATACATATATATATATATCCTATCCCTTTTACAGTAATATAATGCTTCAAACATATGCAGGACTTAAAAAACATATATACACTTTATTTAAGATTTGAATTATACCTATAACACCATTTACTTGATATAAAGAGTGAATAAGTCTGTACTTTTAGTTTAGTGCACACCATTTTTTTCGTCAATGTAATGCTCCCTATACAAAGTTTAGGGCACATTTTGCTTATGGATACGGAATTTATGCTTCACTTGGTTATTATATATTCTGGTCCTTCAGTTCTTCATTACAATTCAATGTCATAAGTTTAATACAAGTTGTGTCATTGACTTAACCACAGTTCCATGTATTCCTTTTATTTCATTTCAGATAAAGATGGCATTTTATTGTAGATCTAATCAATAGTAGTTGATCAAGATCAAAGAGATGTTCCATTGCAGGTTAAGGATATTAGTTAATTCAAGATAAAAGTAACAGATTGTTATGAAACAAGATGACATGTCACTGCAGGTCAAGGTTATTGCATTGTGCCAGGTGAAGGTCACATTTTATTACTGTTGTCAAGGTTGTTGGTTTACAGATCTTTTTGTTATCAATCTGGTCATTGTTGTTAGGTATTCAGTATTGTCAGTAAATTTTTTCATAGGTCAAGGTTACCATTTAAGAATTGTTGGCTCTAAGTGAAAAATTCCTTAATATTACTGGACCTAATACCAATTAATGAACAAAAAAAAAGCATTAAAAACAGAAAACTGATTTAAAAAACTTCTTGTCTGTTGGTAAATATACACCTACCTACTTATCTACCAGTATCTTAAAATGTCAGCATTTAGTTAAGGGGTTTTTTTAAACTAAATAACCATGACCTATGGGTTAATTTAACAGAAAGATTTTATTGTCTCTAATTATCCTGCAAGCTCCATAGGTTTACTTTTATAAAAGTTATAATTTTATGGTCACAAAATGTGAAACTAGGGCTATTTAATACACATTACATAGCTGTTTGACAAGATTATTATCATTACAAATTTTTACTTATATGAAATAAAAGTACTGAGGTCACTGTGACCTTCAATAAAACATTGCTGTATACTCCTATATACATTTTGACCTTTAAATTTATTTAATGTCCAGGTTATATTTTTTGGCCAGGATGTTAGACATTAAAAATGCATTTATTTAAAATTTTTAAAAAATTCATGTTTTGTTTTTTGTGTCACATAAAGTGATACCAGGAAGCTTTTTCTTAAGCAATGAAGAAACAGTCAGTGTCAGCAAAGCTTATGTGTTGTATCCATGGTGGCATTGCCTTTTGCCAGACAAGTATACCACTCCCCAATCACATTATCCTGACACTGAGTGAACCATACAGTTCTCTTTCTTCTTGTAACACTTAGCACAAAATAGTAAGCAGTTTGTTAAATTTTAGAGTCTTTAAGTGTGACAAATTTTCCCACACTCATTGGGGATGCTCAGCATCTAAGGCTCTAAAGCGGTTTTGATCATATAGATTTGAAAAATTTTTTTGAGAAATTAATTTGCCACCATTTGCTTTTTTGTATCCATTCATCATTATTTAAATGTTAAAAGGATTTGTAAGTGGTGTACTTCACAAACTTTGGACTAGTAACAAAGAAGGTAGAGATTTGTCATTCTTTAATTTCATTTTCTTCTGTATAATATTGACTTTCTGTATCTTGTGTCCTGTTTAGCCCAAGGCATGAATGCAGATTTTGAAAATTTGCATTTGAATATTGCAATTAGATTTATTAAGAATGAAATGCTTTTTTTGTCTGTCATGTTACGAAATTATGTATATAATTTATCAACATATATTTTATATTTACCATATACATTTACTTGTTAATAGATAGTTTTAATTGTTTTTACATTAACAAAAAAACAAAAAACAAAAAAATCTGCTCATTAATTATCATAAATTACACTAAAGATTTCAAGTAAATGGTTAATGAATTGATGAACACAAGAGACATTAAGCATGTAAGGTGTGTTTATTATCAGAATACATGTCTAAAAGTAACATTTTTTTTTTGTTTTCATTTTCATTCTGGGAAGTTATAAGCCATTAGCTCACCTGCCTTTCTTTAGTGGAAGAAAGTCTAACCACTCTATCTGAATGTTCCAGAGACTGTAACATAGAAGCTCAGGTTGTAATAGTTCTAAAATTATACTTTTTACTTCTACTTATTGGTGTAGATTTATAAAGAGGGTATGTTATTGCACTTACAAAGAAACAGTGAGCCAGTGGTCAAGGTCATGTCACTTGATAAGCAATTTAAGTTCATAGTTACCATATGACAGTTACTTTGTCTTGGTTGAATGTGAATTTGATCATTTATAAAATAATCCAAACTTATTCAAAGGGCAAAGGTCATCTGCTGTAAAAACACTTTGTATTGTTGTTATCTATCAGTAATTAAAGGGATAAATTCTAGAGTTACAAGATTATCATTATTACTTCTTGGAATGTGTTACATTCCTGAAACTAACACTCAAATGTCAAGGTCAAGGTCACAATCATCTGTTATAGCAGATTTGTTGGTTTTGAAACATGTTCATATTCAATCATAATAAACACATTTAGTGTAGATATTTTAGTGTTATCTGAATTGAAAATATGATTGACCTTCACATTACTGGGATGAAACTTATAACCCTTAATGGCTGATATTATGGCACATAACACCATATTGGATCAGAACTACAACTGTTGCATTGTTGCATACATGGCCATACTGCTCTAGTTTACCCATAAACATTACCTTCCCCACAAATAAAACTGCATCTTAGTTTAATTCAAACCATGTCAGTTTCAAAAAACAGACACAGTATCAAATATTTCTCATTATCGTATAATTAAAAGCTACAAGACAGTGCAGATATTGCATGTCAAGAAGAACATGGTATGGCCATCACTAAACTTGACCCGGAGTGAGATTATCTGTAGGGAGAGATAACACTATAGACAAGATGGAGTACACATGTCAAGATATGTAGATAACAATAACACCTGTCTTATACCTCAATATATTTATGTTATATCATCTCTATTTACCATCAACTCAAACTCTATCTTTGGAATTCTTCATTCAATCCGGAAACTTTACATGTTTACTCTTGACACTTGGAACCAGGAATTGAACAAGGAGATGTATTTACTCTGACACTTGAATCTAGGGATGCTACAAGGAGGAATACTGTATCCATGTTTATTGTCACCTGTGGGGGTATTAAGTTACAGAATGATGAAGAGGATTTTATATTAAGATAAATGATCTATTGATAGAAGTGTGTCAGAAAGTTGTCATATTATGTCAGTTGTGTTTGTAATTCTCATAAACAATTATTTAAGAAGATAAGATACTGGTATTCCATTATCTAGACAGTAGCCAATCATGTTTTGGATGCCATTAAACTATAGTTTTGAAAGGTTGGTCAATTTCTTATCACACACAGTAAACAGTAAAACCTAGTTATAATGTTCCATGAATCTTTACATTCATCTTGCTTAGTGCCTCTGTAGTTTGAAGCCCCAAAATTCAAATCTAATCCTATTTTTTTTTAAATATATGTAAAAGTTTGATTTATTTCAAAACCCTTCATATACTGCTAAATTTTAACTGAGGAAATTTTAGCAGTTAATCAAGATTTATTGTTGATTATTACAAATTTTATATTAAGAAAATCAGATTAAATTTAAAATACATGTAGTTGGAAACAAAATATCTTTAAAAATGAATTAACTGCTTGTATAAGATTTCATTCATGGTCATTTAAGATACCCATGTATACTTTATGTCATGTCATTATCTGTATGCCTTTTTGTTTGTCCTTCTTAGTCCATACATACATAGTTAACATTTCCTTACCTCTATAACATTTAAAGAATTGTTGTAAACTTTCTATGAATGTTTACTCTATGTATTTATGTTCAGATTTACAGATCAGAATGCAAAATGAATGGAAATACAAATCAAAGGTCAAGGTCGTGACATTGAGAAAACTAATATACTTTAGATTTCTGTTCTGCTTCATAATTCTTAAACACTATGTAGGCTTGCTATGAAGTTTTTGTCATATTCAAAAGATGTGCAGTGTGCAGTTTCTGTGTTAAAAGTCAAGGTCACAGCATGCACATTAAAGAATTTGCTGTTTCTGTTAACATTTCCATGACTGCTTCATAACTTGAACAGTATGAAGGATGAATATTTGTTACTTTGAGAAGATGTGCTGAATACAATTTATGGAGTTTTGGTTTTTAAGGTCAAGTTAGTGTTTCAATATCTTGGATTTATAACCCTTAAGCAGAGCCATTGTTTTCATATCTGGTTTGAGCAGAATTATGATAATTCCAATGAGAGACTGGGAAATTTTCTGTGAAATGGGGGGGGTTTTTTTCAAGTAGACAAGATTGCAGTAAGATAGCTGTTATAGTATCTTCAATTCAAGACATTACAGCTACATGGATTATCTCTGGTCACTACATGTTAGAAATTGGTTTGGCTTGAATAGCTGCAACAATGCTGAGGCAGCTTTTAACAATGACTTACACTCACCAATTCACTCATCATCTGCATGTTAGAAGTTGTTTTCCCTTTATATTGGCTCTTTCTTTACATTTCTAATTAAACCAATGTTTATCTTGATATTGTGATATTGTTGTTCTGTCAAGTCAGTATCAGCTCTCTCATAATTAAAACAGATCCTTAACATTTTAACAACAACTTATAAACCACACATATATGTTTGGATCTGAAGTGAAGTTTCATTGTTTACATCAGTGTTGCTTTACATCCCAGTCTAAACTCTACTTCTATTGAGGCAGTAAGTTTGGGTATTGGTAGAAGAAACCTGGAATATGTGGAACATTTTAACAACCAATAGGTGAAATTTTTTTTTATTATTTCCAAATTTATGCAACCAGCAACCTGATCTGTCTGGTGTTTAAATCATTGTCTAGACAGTAGATTCTTGAATAAATTGCAATAATGTATAGAAGTAAACAAGACTGCTAGAGTTACTTCCCTTTGATCACATTATCCTGCAATACCTGATTCTATATATAATGTACACATCATACAGGACATGTCATCATCTTAAAAGTCCTATTAATTAGCCTTATTTTTAAAGTTTTATTAATAAATATGATGTATGTAAGGTACATGTGTACCAATCTGTGAATGTCACCAAAACCACTAATTATAATGATGTAATAGCTACTTATATATCATTAATTAGTCATTTACCTAAACTTGTAAAAATTTAAAATAAATTAAGTGAAAACTTGAGACTTTACATGACAGCAAATGTCTTAATTTAATGATACTTCTGAGATTTGTAATTCTGCAACTCCCAAATGTAATTCAGGGAAACAGACTTTATAAATAGGTTAGCAATTGCCAATAGTTGCATGGTTGGACCTGAGATCAAACCTGGAATTCCAGCCTATAGGCAAGTGCTCTGCTACCAAGACCACCACAGATTTCAACAAAATTTGTGCTATGTTCTTCTGTTGAGTATTTTTATATTAAAGTGGATTGTTATTCATATGTGCACTATATGCAGATATACATGTCTTGGTATAAGTTGGTAGCCTTAGGGTGTGATATCTCTCTTGAGTCTCCTCTTCTAATAAACACCTCCCATTTGTATGAATATGTGTTCATTGTGACACACATGAGGACATGGTTTTCACATAAAAAAATCATAGCATCTTAGGGGTGTGACCACTGCCTTTTCCCAAGAAACACCTTACACCTGTGTTTTGTAGGTTGATCCAATGTTTCTGTATGTATACAAATATAGAAATACATATTATGGCAGCTTAGGGGTATGTTTTCTCCCTTCCCCTAAGCACCTGTGTTTCAGAAGGTGATCCAGTGTGCCACACATGTGGACCTAATTTCTATATATAGATATACATATCATGGTGGCCTTAGGATTTTAACAAATTGATTACACTGGACTACCTGTAAAATTGTAAAAGAAGAGGTCATCCCTCTATAAATCACTGACCATACTTAAAAGGGTAAATCCATCATATTTTCTGTCAATATTTGAGATCAGTCCACCAAAGAAATAATGTCAATATAAATGTTCCAGGTTGTCATTTCCCCCCTTTGCTTTCACACAATTTTTGATCTAGAAGAACATTTCCCCCTTTAATTTAGAAATCCGTAACTTTTTAAGAAGATTAGTGGTACTTTGATTTATATAAGATCAAAGAGGACATTGTTACTTATATGACTACATGTGGTCAGTGCAGGAACTCCTATCATACTTAACATAAACCTATATACAATTGTACACATATATTTTGGATTTGAGAAAGCGTGATTATACATTTATGATACAAATGTGCAGTAAGTATTGGTTTATTTAAATTTCAAAAATTTACCGGTAGATCTTTCTTTACATACTTCTTCATTTTAAGATGCAAGGTAAGGAGTGAAAATTTGGAGAAAAAAATACTTCAGGAATTTTCATCTATTTTGCAAGATTTTAATATTTTCTAACTGACCACATTATTTTTTTGTACTAACTGACCAACACTTTTGATGGTGTTAATTTTTTTTTTCAGTTTCTTACTCCTTAAAACAATCCCATCATTTAAAGTACACGTTATTCATGACTCTCTACAAAAAATAAAATAAAGTATTAATTGATTAGTTGATTTTTAATTTAATCTTTTAAGTATTAAACCACAATTTTTAATTGGTACTTAAAAAACTTATTAAGAATCTCTCATTTTCGATTTCTAAAGCCTTTGAAGACTACAACAATTTTTAATTGCCAGTTCGTTTTTTTTAAAACAATCGTAAAACCAATTTGACAGTTTAACCTTTCATCTCAAGTGGACAGCCTGAGAGATATAGTATATAAGACTTCACTAGCTTAGTAAGATAGCCTGGTGTGTCTTAGGTCAGGGTTTGTTTTGTTTATAGAAGGGTTTGTAATCATAACATTCATACTTGATAGGATAAAGAGAATTAATTTATGTATAAGTTAATTGAATTTTGTTTTATCAGCCATTACTGGCATTCATGTGATTGTACTGGTGGCAGACATATAACATTCATGTTCACAGCCCGTTTGTCCAGGCGGGCTCAGGAGCATTTGTCCAGGCGGGCTCAGGAGCGTTTGTCCAGGCAGGCTCTGGAGCATTTGTCCTGGCAGGCTCTGTAACAATTCTGATGAAAACTGATTGTGTTTTTATGATATTTTAATACCTCAGGTTTGTAACAAATATGTTTGTTTTGTTTTGTTTTGTTTTGTAATGGTTTAAATCTCTCTTGCTATATCTCTTTTGTGTTTCCTCTTTAATGATTTATGTTTTAATGCACAGATTAATCAGTTAATGTTATTTTATTGTATAAATCATTTATAATTTTACAAACTTGTACTTACAAGAACTCTGCAAGTAGCTCAAATGACCAAAGATTCATACTATAAATACAGCAGAAAGGTTTGCTAGATTGCTTATGTTTTGGTTTTACATGACTGACTAGATGAACATTTCCAATAAAATGATAGATGGCAAGGTTTAAAAAAACTGTACACTTAGTAATCAAAAATGGTGCGACATTTTTTTATTCTTGGATAAAATATGTAGTCTATTTTTCAGTTCTAGATACTTAAACAAAATTTTTAGAATTTTCTTGTCAGTTGTGTCAAGTCATTATGGATATTTTTTGTATTTATACCTTTAAATTAGAGGAAAATTCAAGAAGGAAAACATTTAGAAGATTACTGTGTAGAGATATTAATCACTGTCTTTTATAGTAGAGCACACCCTCTGATCATCACAAATCCAGCCTCTAGCATCAGAGGCAGACAGAATAAAGATCAAAAAGAAAACCCTAAACATGTATTATTAACACTTAGGTTCATTTTTTCTGTTTGGGTTCATTTTTATAGTGATTAAAGTTTATTTTTGTGTTAACTGACCTGTGGTATATTAAGTTTAAAAGTTAAATTGGAGCAATTATTGATAAATAAGTATGTATTATAAGGAATTATAAAGGCTCCGTGTGACAGCAGTCTGCCTGCCTACTTAAGTATCGTAATGGACAAATGACACTCCTGCCCTTTAATTTTGTGGCTACATGGATTTACAAAATCTAGTTAAAATTTCACAATGGACAATGTTGATTTTATTTCTATGGCTAACTGTCTCCTTCTTGTCTCATGCTTTTCTCCTACCCATGACTTTTAAATTATTAAATTTAATACAAATTCCTTAAAATCCAAAATTGTTGTAATTGTGATTATGATAACATTTAAGAGGTGCAGCTTTTCTTTTGCCTTCTTTATGAAATAGTAGGTAACACGGATGTGATTTTAATTAGTTTATGATTCACAGTGTTAGTTGGATATGTCGCAGTTTGCAACATTTTGAAATTTGACCAAACAATTTCAACTTGAGATAAAAAAGGGTATCCTCTGGTCCTTATAATTTTGCTTCAAAAGTGTCCACTAATTCTTGGAATTTCTTTTTCAGAACTCTCGCCCGCTTTTCAAAATTCCTCTTTTTTTTAACATTTACACAAAAAGAGGGGGATCTGATGTGGACTATGACAATTTTCTATGCAATTTTTACAAAATGTGTTTGATAAGTACATGTATAATATTGCATTTATTTATATTGAGACATAGCCTGTAATAATCACACAAGTTGTTAATATTTGAAACGTTGCTATGTGCTGATGAGCATGTACTGTGATGCTGGACTTTGGTAATGTTTCATCTGGCAAACATGTGACTGTCATTTTTGATACCAAGCATTTAAACTATTTCATGATGGCACAGGATTAAAAATTTGAATTTTTGACATTTTAATTTACCAGTACATTTTAAATCTGTACATTTTTGTCAAACAATTAAAAATAATGATAATAAATAATAATTAAAAATACAAGGATGTTATGATGTTTGTTTCTTAAAAAAAAACATATCCTCATTATACAAACAACTATATTTGTTTGTCGGAAATGTTTTTCCTAATTTTCCTAATGATATGCTTGTCAAAATATGATTAAATATTGTAAGTGTCACAACCTGTTACAGATAAATTACAATATGTCATGGTCAGTTGAAATCCAATAAACTTTTGACATGTTTATGAATAAATTATTTTTGTTTATAATTAAATTGTAATTGATTGATTTTTGGACGACTTAAAAATCAATATTTAGGGTCAATGAAGATTAAGTAGCTGTGTCCATACACAGTAAACATGGTGGTGATATGGGTTGGTGTAAATAGGGGGTTGGCTACTTTATCATTTTCCTGTGTCACGGTATTTCATCACATAAGACCAGGTCGTGAGTCCAGTCACCTTTTCGAAAAATAAAATTTTCAGTGGTTTGCCAGTGTTTCAGGTGAGGTTATTTGGTTCACATCGACAGTCAGGACGGGACTGTTATCGGAAGTTTTATTGGGAGTTTAGAGCCGTTTTAGTTGTTTTATCTATGTATGTATAATGTTACAAATTGTTATTGGACGATAAAGTAGAGTTTTATTGTCTTAGACTGTAGGTCACTGGAGATTGTCAACATAAAACTTGAATTAAACTCGAAGATTACCTTTACTTTATCTGGTATAGCCCATTTCCTCATTGATAATCTAGGATTATCTTTTTTATGAGTGTTACAAATATTGATAATGTTGTTTTTTAGTGTTCTTTTTTATAGATCTGATATTTGAAAAAAATAAATAGTCCACCAGACCCAGCAAAACGTCATAACTGAAGTATACAACAATACATGTTTGTAAGAAACGGAAATTGATTTTTATTTTTCAAGAGCTGAAATATGTGTTTAGTTGAAATACCTTTTATTTTTGTATTTGATTTAATAGATTTAAATAGATATTTCTGTACAAACCATATAAATACATGTATTTAACTAAACAATTACAGAGTATGATATAGGAGATGATTAATTTTGATTTAAAGAACAAATTGTACCAATAGTGCATTAATCTGGTTGGTCCATGTAAATCTGGTTAAGTTGTGCTTATGGGGTATTTTTGTGAGTCAGTATGGGTGGGTAAACAGGGAGGGATACTAGATCCATTATATTAAATCATTCACATTCCTCTAATTCATGCCTTCATTAAATCCGCAGATGAAGTCAAAACAATTAGGGGTAACAGAATGCATACCTTCTATTTAAGAATTTTTACAAATTGGTTATACATATACATGTACATGCACAAATTAATATTTATTTAATTTTTCTTGATAAGAAGTTTAGATTTTCTGTAGTTTAAGCTGATGAAAATTTAAGTACTTAAAAAAGAAAAACCACCTTGTCAAAAAGAAAGGGCCTTGTCTTGATCTATTTTCTCCTTCATTACTACCCCATTTTAAGTTATAAGAATTCAAAGATACTGACAATATCATCTTGTGAATTGATTTGTTTGCTTTAGAGTGTGACCCTCTTGTGTTTGAAGATGGAATAAAGACTGTTTACCAAAAATGGAATTTAAAAAAAAAATATGGCCATCTTATTTTTTGAAAATTTCTAGGCTTAGATTCTTGAATGCTGTTTTATGTCTAAATTTCTGAAAGGCTTCAATTTAAGACCACCTACCAGTAAGTTTTAGATGCAGAGCTTAATTGGTACACACCTCATCACATTACCATATTTCACATTAATTATCATAATATTTATGTAAATATTTATTGATAGATAATAGATTGACCCCTCCTTTTATATCTCACCATCAGTGTCATATATATAATAATAAATAAATAATGAACTTTGTTAACATTCCAAACATATTGAATTGATAATACATAAATATATATCAAGGATGAATAGATAAATTCAACTTTTCTCTTCATTACAAGATGTGACTAAGGAACTAAATTTATACAAATGTGGCATTGATGAATTTGTTTACTGTTTTTAGTGATTAATTAGATAAACCTGGAAATCCGTGAAGTTTAATTTTGATTCAGATTTTGATTCTAACATGGTATATAAAATGGTGGGATTGGATCCAGAGATAATCTCAGATTGTAGTTTTAGGATTTGATTATAGATTTAGAGATTTGATCCTGGAATGATTTGTGGATTAATGTTACTTTGATTTTCTCGGTAATTTATCACAGGCGAGTTGAGGCAGGTGTTTTATGGTTTATTTATATGTTACAAGTGGTAAGTATATTGGCAACACAAAACAGTAATGGTATCAATCAAATCATAGCTCTCTTTATTACTACTTATAAGTATCAACAAGTGTTTGAGTGCCCTGTACTAACATCAATCCAATCTGAATGATTTCAAGTCTCTACCTTAACAATTCAAAGCACTGTTAAAACCAAGTGTTTTCTCTCAATCCAAAAAAGTCTTCAAATTTAATAATCTAAAAAAGAAAACTATTATGTGCTTAGATAAAATTCTTGGAATTTTTTTTAAATTGAATTGAGTCAATAGTTTCAATTTATAAGACAAGATCAATTGTAGTTGAAATGAAAAAGTTATATATAGACTTGCATTATATATGACTGGATATTGTGTCATCATTATGTGGCCAGTCCGGTAATGAATAAATTAGTCCTTAGATTAAATTACAGTTCAAAAGGTATATCTGTTTATATATGTGTGTGTGGTATTGGTAAGAGTACATATCAATAGAAACCATCTAGCTGAAATTAATTCCATTAGAGAATTTTTCACTGTGGCCCTATATATGGAAATAGTTGTTAATTAGTCCATTGCTTTTATTGGACCAGGTATAGATAACTGTTATTGTGAAATTAAGCAATAAAACAAGCCTTCAAAGGTCTTAATTATATGGTCCTCGTAAATAGTTATCCAGATAAAGAAAGGCTGTGGTAACGAGCTAGTGTAACATTTTCCGATAACAGTTAGATACTAAAAAATTTTTACACACCTTTTGGTGTTAAACAAGCATATAATTTCACAGCTTAACCTCTTATTAATTTTTGATAACATCTTTGATTTTGCTCAATTTTTTTCAGAAAATATCAATTTTTAAAAGGGGGAGTGTTGTGGTGGTAGGGGTTTGAGCATTTTAAGTGTTGACTATATAAAGACATCATAATCAATAGTAATTTAGGGTCCAAATACCATTTTATGATTATTTTATTCTGTTAATTAAATCAACCCACACATATTGAGGATAGATAAAGGATATTTTCAGCTTTGGTATAGATGTTCATTGATACATGTGATAGGTTAATTGTGAGTCACTCAATATGACCACTTGGTTTA
The DNA here is from genome assembly GCA_029721355.1 of Tegillarca granosa. Classification (NCBI taxonomy): domain Eukaryota; kingdom Metazoa; phylum Mollusca; class Bivalvia; order Arcoida; family Arcidae; genus Tegillarca; species Tegillarca granosa. The sequence continues at coordinate 42,948,578 of CM056599.1, read as the reverse complement.
CTAAAGTGCATTAGACTATGTAACAGTTTGTAAATAAAACTTATCACAAGATCCTGTTTGTATCTGATCATTTAAAAAAAATACGGGAAGTCATTGCACTGATTTTTTGTGGAAGATTATGAAGAGGTTTTTAAAGATTATATTTGAAAAATGATGTTAGATTGTCAAGAAATGGTAAGTTTTTGGTTTTATTTTAATGGAACTGTTACAAAGAATTCTGTAGATAATATGCCATGCATGTTGGTGAGATGATATTAAGTTTTTAAGATTTGAATTTCTAATTAATGAAATTATGGCCTTTCTAATGTTTTAAAATCTTAGAATAAAAATTATATGCTTGTACACAGATATTATTAATTTCTTTTGCAAACATTTAAACATGTTTTCAGATAACCCTAATTTAGAATCAGTATAAAAAATTCTCTCTCTCTCTTTTTTTTTTTCCAGTAAAGCATGATTCTCAGTTTTTCTGGCATTACTTCAGAGCAAATTGATATTGCAACAATTTTTTAATTCCATCTATTAAAAATAGGTTATAACAATTAAAAATTTGAGATTTTATTTTTGGTTTTTGAAACTAATAAGAGAAGAAGATATATAGAAATTTACCCAAATTTCTTTAATTCTTGATAATTGTTATATAACTGAGGCCATCATTATATAGGATTTCGGAAACGACATAATTAATTGCTTAAATTCAATTGTTTCTTTATGCATAAAATTTCTGTCTCTAGTTGATAAACTGTTCTACAGTCATAAATTTATAACGCTTGTCAGCAGAGATGTTTTGAAATTTGTTTGAGGAAAAACCAAGATGTGTATATTGCATAATAATAAAGATTTTTGATACAGCTGTAATTAGACATGTATTTTATTTCTCGTAAACATATTGGTCGATTTATTAACAGATCAAAATTTATCCTAGTAGTAACTTTAGCATGGCCACTTAATTAGAAGTTTTTTGTGAATAATAAAAATGCTTCTTTAAGAATCAGAATCTAAATAGTATTGAAGTGGTTGAATGGTGACATGTGAGGTTTATAGATCATAAAAAATAGATAATTTATCACTAAATGACTTGATTGATATCTGATAGTCATGCATCACTTCTAACCATGCTTCTTAGATGCCGTGGTGGTTGGTTCTCCAGACAAATTTATAAGTGTTTAATCTATGGAAGTAGAAAGCAGTGTCTTTTAAACTAGAAAAATTTTACATTTATTTTTCAGAGTAAATTTTCTAGTAAAAGTCTCCAGAGATTTTTTTGTTCATTTTAATAATAAACAACTTGGAAACTTTAAGAATTCAGATTTTTTAATTATAGAAAGTTATTATCATAGAAATTTTACCATTTTACACTGATGAAGGACTTATAATAATGAGATGTTGTTTATTAAGATGTTTTTTTTTATGAACTGAATGATGCTGGTACACACAGCTAATGACATACTGGCATTTAGATTTCTAAACACTTGAACTTTAAGTTTAATTAACTGTAATTACCTTGGTAGTCAAGGTTCAAAATCCGCTCAACAAAATTATAGATGTCAAGTTGTTTACTCCATCTCTGTAGACTTTACCTTTGGTGTAAACTGATAGATATTGCTGTTAATGAATCTCTTTTTCTGTCCCTCTTGGGTCCTTTGTTTGCCTTTTTATCATGGTAGGTGTAACAAGGTACATGTATAGAAACCTCAACCCCCCCCCCCCCCCCCTGATAATTGTCATATTAAGTTAAAAGCAAAGGTGTTGTGTGCAAAATTTTTGATTTTTGTTATAAAATAAAAAATTTTGAATTTTGTAATTTGACAAATGTACAATTTTAATGGCACTAGTTCCTTTTATACCCACCACTAAAATTTTATTTTCAACTAAATTGGCCTCAAATGACGACATGAGCCATTTTGAACATTTTCATGAATAATATTTTTTCAAAACTTTTACATAGAATTAAATGGGTGGAGGGGAGGGGGGGGTTACCAAAGGAAATGTTACTCACATTTTACACATGCACACATGCACTCACACATGCACTCACACATGCACACTTGCAAAATAGTTGAACAAACTGCTTTGGACGCTCCTTATAGGAAGTTTCTATAATTTTTGTACTCTATATAAAAGATCCTGTTAAATTGAACTCAACATTTAATTAAATTTTAGGAAGTTCAATTTTCTGTTAAAGTGTTTTTTGTATACTTACATATATAAACTTTAAATGTGTCAACCTAAGTGTATTTAATGAAGATTAAATAAGGCTGCACCTGAGTTAATATAAACAGGTCATTGTGCATGTTTTAGGTTTTACCATAGTAAACAGCTCCATCTATTTTCTGGGTCAGGAAACAACAAAAAGGGCTTTGGCCTGACATCTTTTTATCTGCCCTTCCTAATTAGAATTTGGGTAAAGTTTCAGATCATTGTCAATAAGCCAGAGCTGATATATGTGGGTAGCAGGTATGTTATTACCTTTGACAGGTGAGGTCATTAAGTACAAACTTGAGGATAAAATTATTATAATTGCAGATTTTGAATTTAAATTTGATTTGATATTTTCTTGACTTTTTGCCTTGAGGTTTATATATCAGCAGATTAAATAGCTAGCTGAACATTACTGCTGGATATCTGTTGATGATCAGAAGTTTTATCAGCATTTAAAGATAGATTTATGTTTTTAATGGAAAGATTTATTTTCTAAAAATTAAATCTTTGACATATTAAAAAGTTCTGCCAGTTATATATCGAATATTTATTTATATATGTGTCAGGGTGGCCAGGTTTATGAGGACAAGTTTAGGAAAACATTTCAGTTAAGTGCTTGCACTTTGCTTATATTGCAATAAGTTTCCAACTTCCAAAATCTGTTTCTTCTTGCTCAATTCAACTGCCTAACTTTTTTCAGAATAAAGCTGGAATTTGATAGTAATTTGTGATAATAAGGTAAGGTTTGACTGTATACCATGGTAAATATTCTGACTGAAGATATAATCTTAATTAAGTTAGCAGTTTTAATTGGCACTTGAAAATATAGACAAATAGTCTAAATGTTTGTAAGCACTGTTCAACTTTTAGTACTTGGTCAAAGTCATAAAAAATTTGGTGAAAAAAGACACACACACACACACACACACACACACACACACACACACACAGAGGAACAAGGCCATTTTGTACAGTTATACAGAAAAAATAGATAAATTAAGAAATTTTATTATCTTATTTTGCAAGGAACTTTTAATTCATTTTGATGAAATTACAGAAAACTGTTGATTAAAATTCTTAATTAAATCAGAGCATGTCATATTTATCCAATAATGAACCTGCTGGTGACTTAATTAGTGGAGACTTGTAATTATTCCTTACCAAGAGAAACTGTACTTAATCCCATTTTATGTTAATTAACATCAGGATATGTATCCAGGTGATTGCAATTAACCCGGGTATTGAATGAAATGAATTAGGTGATCTGTTTCATTTTATTTCAGTACATATTTTATCTCTATAGACTAGCTAAAAAAGAAAAACATGACTTCAAAAAGAAACTAGTTGTTAAAGGACTCAAAGGTATGCCTTGTATGCCCCCACTGTTTTAATGAACATTAATTATCTGAGTGATAGCTAAGTCAAGCTTTGTAACATAGAAATATAAGTTAACTGATCCATGGATCATAGTCTTTGAATACTGCCCAGTCAAAAAAGAAGTTAATAAAGAAAGTGTGGACTATGTTATTTATTTACAAAAGGTGCACAAAATTGGTCCAATTCATCGTAAGATGGACCCCTAGGGATTTAGAAGTGGTACAACAAGCTGTAATGGTTTGGAATTCATTATGTCTATTATATGAACTGCATGGGGAGTCAATTTGTCCTGTAGACAAGTGGATGATATTGCTTTACCCATAAATACAAGTATTAATGTTCAGATTTTTTCTTGGGGATATTAGCAGTACTATTGGACTTGAGTTACCTTTTTTAAAGTTAATTATATGGTTTGAACAATCTTTGTTTTGAAAAAAAAAATTGTGAATTTAGAAAAATTGGTAAGTCATTTTGTAAATTATAAATTATTGAATACTTTAGTAATTGTACAGTATAATTAGTATTGAATATTTAAGTGGATAATTGATTACAGTTGATGTGTATTTTGTCTAACTTTTTATACACTTTGTAATGGCTCAATATAGCCTTCATCAGGCCACCAAGGTAGACAAGTTATATAAAGTATCAGTAATATTGATTTGGTAATCTATTACCTATTATTTAATTTTTTTTATGTTTGAAATGAGAGACTGGGAAACCCAAAATTGATTTGATTGTCAAACAGTTTAAGTTGTTTACTTAAAATTTGTTTTAGAATTTTAATTTTTCCCTTTTGAGGAATTTCAATGAAAACTTGACTTTTTTGGTGGCAACGTTAAATTGCTTATATAGTGTGATTAAAGGGAAGTAACTCCAGCATCCCTTTTTAGAATTCTGATATTGGGAGTTTGAAATTTCATATGGCTTATATGAGAAAATTGTGAGGAGATTGTATAAAATATTGAATATTTATTGAAATTTGCTGAGGCAATCTATTTCGTTTAAGTATATTCACATCCTGGTTTGTCCAGGGAAATTGTATTAAAGATGACTAATAATATTTTTGTTTAAATCTCTCTTATCCTGAGATGAGAATTTGACTTAGTCATTGTACTTATCTGTGGTCCTTTAGTTGCTAGAAAACAGTGTCAGCTTTGTGGATTTATTACTTAAAAAATATCAGTTATTGATCAGTTTTAAAAAGAAATAAGGATATTACACTCATTTTTTACTATTGTTTATACCGGATGTGTTTAAATCGTTTATTTCTGGTTTGTAAAAATTCAGTAATAAACAGAGCATAAATATGAACACATACTGTACAAGATATTAAATAAGTGTATGCATGACACTACATCTTCAATTTGACAAACTGGTTTTGTTTTCTTATTGTGGATTTTGAGAAATATTTGTGGATAATCAGGATGCTGGATTAAGATCATGTAAAATGGAAAAGAAGTTAGAAGAATTGATACACTTATTTGAAGGGTAAACATAAAACAGGATGTGATTTTTATTTTGGTTAAAAACAGTGAAATAATTTAACCATAGTCAACTTGCCATAATTTTTGTTTTTATTTTGTTTAACATTTCTTTTTCTGCTATTTATTTTGCTTTATCCATTCTTTTTTTTTTTTTTCATCTCTATTTAACTCCTGTTCTGTACTGCTGTTCCATTTATCGAGCCTGGCATCACCTTAAGGCAAGACTTAGGTGTTACTTTTTCGGTGTCATGACTGTCATCGGTGGCGGCTGCGATATGTCAAAATTTGAAAGTTTATGTTAAAGTACTACTCTTATAAAAAAAAACTAACCAGGCGAGACATTTAAATCCATGGAATTCTTGTTTCTTCTCTATCTTTTTTATTTTCAAATTACCTCCCTATTTCAGATTGACAGTGTAAGTTATTCTAATGTCATGGCTATGGAAAATATAATACAAAATCAGCACACTGCTGGACTAAGTTTTTTTAGTAATATTTTTTTAATAATAAATATGCTCCCTGTACCATTTTACCTGTTCTGAGTTCATTGCAATATTTCAAGTCCTAAGCAGAAGAAAGGGTTTGGGGTAAACAGTTCGACATTTTTAAATGGCTTGACATGATAGTAGGGTATATAAATTGATGCTGACATAGGTCACCACAGCAGTGAGCTAGCCAAATAAATAATTACCCCACAGTGTGACCTGACTTCTGTATATAAATTATAATGTAAACAAGAAATTATACCAGATCATGTATTTGTAACATGTAAAGTAATATGACAGACAGTCCTTATGAACTAATCAAGTAACATTCATGCACAGGATATCGGACAGATCCAACCAAAAATACCATACCCCAAGTATCATACACACAGGATATAGGACAGAACCAACCAAAAATACCATACCCCAAGTATCATACACGCACAGGATAAAGGACAGAACCAACCAAAAATACCATACACCAGGTATCATACACGCACAGGATATAAGACAGAACCAACCAAAAATACCGTACACCAGGTTCATACACGCACAGGATATAGGACAGAACCAACCAAAAATACCGTACACCAGGTTCATACACGCACAGGATATAGGACAGAACGAACAAAAATACCCTACCCTAATACATCCAAATCTGGGTTCAAGAACAGTTATTTTTTAAAGTTATAAAAAAAGAAACCAGAAAACAGCAATTCTAGCCATTTGTACTTTACAGAATTTCAGATCTACTTAAAATAGTCTCCTTTGTCTCATGTTATCTTTAATCTATGATATTAATGTCGTGTTTTTTGTCCCGGTAGTTTTAATGACATAAAAACAATAGACAGGGGATCTGTAAATCAGGATTATATAATTGCTCTGCTCATTAGTTGGTAACCTTCACTCGCATTTTATTTTTTTTAACGTTTTTCGTGTTAGTAATTAATTCAATCCTTGATGCTAAAACAACGTGCACTCTAAATATAAGGACTTTATCATTAAGCGGCTCTCCTGAAGAACTACAAACTAATTGGATTGTTTTTCACTTGACACGAGCTGCAGATGAAGCATTAAGTAACGGCATCTGTAAATCCCGATAAAAGGGGGAGGATAGGTAGATGTTGAGTTTATGTTGTTTGTTTTATGCGTTTGTTGAGTAAATATATTGGGTATATGGTGTTTTTATTCTGATTAATCTTGCCATCTGTTTTATTGAAACCCAGGACCATTTAGTGTAATGATGAGGACTAGGAATCTTCTTATTGCTTAAACACATATTGTCAGTGCTCTACTTGTTCAAATGAAAGCACCTTCAGGTCACAAATACAAAGTGCAGAAAGAGCTTATGTTATAAGCTTGTATTATTGTAAGTATGGTACCAACTCTACTATCAATGTCTTATATTTAGGTTTGTCTTTCATAAATGGTAGTTTTTGGTTAAAAGATTTTTGATGGGCAACTTCAAAGATGTGTAGTCAGCTGTGTTCCCCTCACAACTCTTGGTTGATGCGTTAAGAATACTTGTGTACATACTGATAAGCAAGGTTTTGTTTAATTACTTGTTGTAAAACAAACATCTTAGTTGATTTGTTTGTCATGAAATCGGTATTAAAATAAATTCTGGCTATCTGAAGCAATGGCTGAAAATAGTCTGTAAAACTCTCTCTCTCTCTCTCTCTCTCTCTCTCTCTCTCTCTCTCTCTCTCTCTCTCTCAGAATGCTGTCTCAATAGTGAAGAGTCTTGACTGGGGCATAAAACACTATTGCTCTACTGTCAGATTGTTTGTATGAAACTTAATTGAAAATATAATTTAGGTTTGGATTGGCCATTCTTTTTTGTTAGTTATCTGTATGAGATAAAACCAGATTGGTAAGACATATGTATATGTCTAGAAATAATACAATACTTAAAAAATTCAGTTATACTTTAGTTGACATCAGTGATAAATGTGCTTGAAACTTGATGACACAATGTCATCAGATTTGTTTGTAACTTTGTTTTGTCCTGTTAGAGAAGTAATCATTCATTCTTCTTACTCAGGTTAATGCCCTTAATACTTTAAGTATAACCCTGCCAGAAACTGCTTTCTGATTAAAGGGACCTCCCTTGGTTATATTTAACAATACTGTTATCATGTAACAGTTCACTTGGTTTTAAAAATTGAAAAATTTATCAGATTTTCCCAGTATTTTGGTTGATTCTTTTCCATACTAGCCTGTCATTGTGAATATTGCAGCTAAAAACATGCTGTAATTTGCAGCCTAAACTAGGTGCTGGATTGTTGAATTATTAAACCACTGATGCCATGTTAAACAGTTTGCAACTAAACAAATGTGCTTAACTGAAAATAAATCAATACAGTAGCACAGTTAGTAGAGTGCTTGCTTGCATGTGGGAGGTCAGGGTTCGAACCCTGGCCGGGTCTGACCAAGACTTGAAAACAAGTAGTGACTGTTTTTTTGCCAAACACTCAGCATTTAGAAATGAAAGTCATGGGGTCCTTCGGATGAGACCTTAAAAACTGATGCCCATGTGACAGCAGACATTGCATGCTAAAAAATGCTTCCTGCATATTACCCTAAGCACACTGCAAGGGTAATAATTTCTGCCACATCATCTGTAGCTGGTGATGTCTCGGTATAAGTGAAATATTCTTGACTGGGATATATAACCCCATTAGACTGAAAATAAACCTCCGAAATTAAACAACTGCAAACAAATGTGATGGACTGAAAAATGAATCTTTGATGTGATGTAAAACAGTTTGCAACAAAACCATAGTGCTGAAATTAGAATAAACCCTGATGCATTGAAAAAAACAATTTGCAACCAGATGAATATGATAGACTGAAAAATAAACCCCTGTTTTAATGTTAAGTAATTTTTATTCCAATCAATCCCTCACATATTTATTTAAAAATGAAACCCGCTTATTGGGTTATATTTGGTAATAAAGAAGCTACATGATAACAAAATAAATCTTGTTTTAATATCAAAGGGGGTAATGGTATAGAGGTCATTAAGATTTGGTGAGATGTTGATCGCTGTATCAATAACATCATCATCGTATCATCCTCAGTCACTGTAAGTAAGTATAAGTTTGCCAGAAATAGATTAACTGATTGTGAAGGCTACAAGGTGTATAGTTAGGTGTTTATCAGGTACTCTTACTTTTATATGTATATATGTGCAAGTATTGGCACTTTGTCAAATCACTTGTAGAACTTATAGTGTGTCTGTGTGTGAAGGGTGAGGTTTACAGGTCTCTGTGTTCAGTTTTTTAAAAAAAAAATTCAGCAAAGCCAGGGGAAGAAAATTTACAATCACTTACCTCAGTTTTAACAGGTTTGTTTTTTTTTTAAATATTTGATATAAGTTATATTTAGAATGTTTTAGTGATGTTTTGCTGTTTATCTGTTTAAATGAATGTGTTTTACTTTTTTTGTAATATATTTTGTTTTCTTTTGTTGTTCATCAACAACATGATAAAAATATTGCAGTAAATGAAATCGAAAAGAAAATTCATTATTGAATATAATTAATATGATTGAAATGTTATACTTGTAAATTTATGTATTTGTATTGCAGTTTGTAGTTTGTAAAAACGTTTTATCAATGAAAAATGGACTAACTTGATAACATATGGCCATGCATGTTTATGTTTTACAGACAGACTAATTTACTATGTTTTTACTATTTATATATTCTCAATCTGTTATTCACCAGTATGTCATTGCTCTTGTAGCAGTCATTGTCCTTGGTGTCAGCAGCAAGGATTGCTCTGCCGTTCCCCAATTTAGCCAGTTACTAATTTTTATCATTCCTGTTTCCAAAATATTTTTTTTGGATACTATATATGCTCCAAAGTTTTCATTAATTTTATTATGAGCTTTTAGTTTCTGAGTGTCACTGGATCTGTGTCATTTAAATTGGCTCCAAATTTTACAGTTGATTAATTGTTTTTGGCTCTTACTTTCCAAAAGCCAACCAGTAGGGATTGCTCTGCCATTCCCCAATTGGGCCATTTGATAATTTTAATAGTTTCTGTCTTCAAAATTTTTTTTTTTGGCTAATATTTTTGCTGCAAAATGTTCATCAACTTTATATTGAGCTTTTAGTTTCTGAGGTTCACTGGATCTGTGTTATTTAAATTGGCTTCAAATTTTACAGTTGACTAAATTTTTGCCACTTTTTTTTAGTTTATATGACCTTTAGACTTATTTTTTAAAACATGATTTTAAACCTTAATTCTCATATGAAATTAAAATAAGCCAGGAAAGTTTGCCAGAAAACACTTTATAAAATTTTATCAGGGGAGAATATTACAGCTGATAATAAGGGAAAAAGTTGCCAAATGTTATGTAAAAATTTCTTATTTATCTATATAAGTGTATTAGCTGCATAATTAAGTGTCTTCCTAATAGATATCAGCAGGAATGAAACTGTTGGCTTCATTATTTTTATCAAAACCACTTTGCGGTTTTAGTACGATTGCAGTCGGTTATTTTCCTTGAAGTAACACTTTGCAGCGGCATTGTGTCTTTAATTTTAATTAATGTTGATATCAAATCAAGTGATGCGTTTATTTCATTTTATTTTTTTTTTTCATTATTAATTGCCTAATTGTTTTCTGTATCTGTTGTTTGTACACAACTCTCCAAAAAGGGGAAATATCATGGCCATAGAACTTCAGTTTATACCATTGCTACAATAAGTCAACACTGGCATCTTAAAAAAATTATGATAATAAAAAAAGTTTACAAATGAAGTTTATAGTAGTTCAAGCATATCTCACAGTATTTTAGATGAGATCAAGGTCACAAAGCAATTTGTTCTGAAATGAAATAAAAAATAGCAAATTCATATCTTTTTTCTGGCTTGATTCATAATTTTAAGTCTCTAAACATCTTAATTATCCCTTTAGTTTCATTATAAACAAATATTTATCTAAAGAAGTCCACGATAATGGGATTTAAGCCGATTTCAAATCGGTTTGCAGTTTTAAACTTAAACATTTTGCATTTCTTATTTTATGAAATATACTAGTTTATGAAATTTATTTTAAAAATTCAAGGATTGATGAGTTGTATTTATTTAGCATGAGACTAAATCTCTCTTTACAACCTCTTCAAAATGTTGACCTTTACATCCTGGTATGAATGTCGTTGTATGTAGTTAATGCTGAACTAAGGCGGAGCGTTGTCTAATGTCAGTTAGCTAATTAATTAATTAACAGATATTTGATTAGAGAATGTGTTAAAGTATTAACGCTACTGGATTATAATACATTTTTCAGCATTCATACATGATAAATGCTGTGTATTGATTATTCTAAGTATAAACTTGGCTGTTGAGATTGATCTGCAACAGAGGACGATTGTTGAGGGTTGTTTCCTCGACTACCTATGTAAACCAACCTACGAGATGTGATATCACCATCAACATATATATTTCCCTAAATATACAAGCTACCATCATCAAATACAAACAATAATGGATTGATCTGCATTTTAAAATATTGATGGAAAAACTGTGACGGGAAGATTCAGCCAGTTAGAAACTGTTTGTATATTTTACCATACAACCACAGTGAGATACAGTAGTTATTGAATCAAAATGTTCTATATTTAAAAACAATCAACATAATGACAGTAGAATGGTTGGCCTTGATGAAGGTCATTCGATGATGAGACTCATAACTGTACATCGAAATGGACACAACAAACTTTATCTGTAATACTACTGCCAGTGTCTCATCTGTCGTTGTCCTCATGCTCTGTGTTAATTGGAAATATTGAGTTTATTAGAATGTTTAGAGGACAAGTGAGTCATTTGTAATAATGCTGCATATAGGATAATATAAAATTACTAGGTTTCGTGTTAGAGTTTGTATAGAAAGTGTTACAATAATATTAGAATAATGAATCTTGTATGGTAAAAATGGAAGTTAAACGCAGGGGAAGACATCGATATGGAAGGTAATGTGTTTTAAAAAAAATTAAATTTTTAAATTGAGATTTCATGTTCTTCTGCTTTAAATTGTGTGTATGTGTCTACTTTAAGTAGTGCAGGGTAAGTGTGTGACAATTAACAACTGCTGTGATGACATAAAGAAAAAAACTCTTCTAAAATATGTGTGTTGGTTTCTAAAACTTATTAAAATTCAAGGCATCTTCATTTTATTATAATCTGCATTTTAAGACATTAAGATTCAAAACATCTGCATTTTTACAATCCTTTTACATAAACATTTACATTTTACTTCTTTAACTTTCATAGTTTAAATATTTGCACTTTATAAATTCAAAAAAATTGTCTTGAATTTAAATATGAAAGAATGATTTGACATGAGAGAGGTTTTGTCCATTATCAGTTCTTGGTTTTCGGTTTTCTTGGTACACCAATGTTGTATTTAGATAATTGATTTGTATGTATGTGTGTGGATTGTACTTTATGTCTAAATTCTGTGAGTGTGAGAAAACCTTTTTAAAGTGATATTGATTATCTAGAGTAAAATTTAATTTTCTTTAGTACATGTATAACAATTCTAAAGTTATGTAATCTGTCAGGAAGATTTGTTTAAAGTTTTAGATAATTATTTATGTGGTTTTTCTCTGGATTAATGCACATGGTAAGGCATGTATTTGTGCATTCATGTTAGAGGGCAAAGTTTCTGTTTTCACTTACTGACCATTAACCATGCTTCAAATTACATTATATTGGGTCATGCTTGCTCTCTCTCTCTCTCTCTCTCTCTCTCTCTCTCTCTCTCTCTCTCTCTCTCTCTCTCTCTCTCTCTCTCTCAACAATGCTCTCTCTCTCTCTTTTTAACATTCCATTCTGTTTCTCTCTATCTCTGACAGTGTTTTGTTTAAACATCACACATTTTAGTTTTTATACCCAATATTTTCAGTGTGTAAGAATCAAAGTATCGTGGCAAATATGAAAAACCATTATGATAGATATTAAGGTCTAATTGTCAGATAGAAAACATGAACACATTTTTTAAAAAATACTTATAAAAACCGATTTTATGTCTCATATTAGACTGTACCTCAGTCTTGGCATTGTTTAGTAACCATTCTTAAAATAACAGCCAATTTTTCTGTCTATTGCTCACACAAATATTTAGTTGTATGTACTAATCATTTTTCCCCTGTGAGAATTTAAAGACCAGACACAATGGCAAAATATTGCATAATTATTTGCATAATATAAATTTTATAATGTGTGGAATGAAACCTTCACATAAATACAGCACAAGGCCATAAAACCCCTGAAGTAGATAATATATGTAGGTAATCATATTATAATTCAATTTGAAGATTTACCTTCGTAATTTTTAATCACTGTAAGAAGATCAGAATATTCTTTAAATATATAAATAGATAATAAGTCTTTTCAGTTATCAACACCTTAATCAGGTGATAATTACCCCTTATTATGTAGGGTGAAGATTATCCCCCCTATATTATCTCTGAGGCTAAATTACCCCATATACAACCATTAAAACCACTATATAACCTCCTGTCAAAACAACAGATGGCCAGAAGAGACATGGAAAGGACAATAAAATGTTAGACCTGGAGAGATTTAGAAAATATATTGGTAATTTATCCACATAACTACCAACCAGGCAGGTTTTTAGCTGTAGGCTTTGACCCATGGCAGTTACAGGTCTTTTTTATTTTACACTTAAGTTACATGCAATGTTATCATCAGAGGTTAGTTTTCTGTTCTGAAAGAGAAGGCTAGGGAATTATTATATATCTGATGTGCTTTTGTTTGTGTGAGTCGATTCTGAAAAAAATTCATGATACACATACAGGAGTTATAAGTGTTATTTAAATAACAAAAAGTTCATGTGGTTAGCTCATAAAATAGAACTGTCAAATCACGCTGGTATTTGCACCTGGAAAGTTTTTTTCAGTACCGAATTAAAATGTTTTAAGCATGTTCATATAATATAGACAGGGAATGTTTTTATTTGCTGTCTATCATGATTGGAATATCATACAACACAGTGGTAAGTATCTTTAAAACACAATATAATAGCGTTTTTGTTTATCAAATTATCCTGTTTTTATATGCTTCCATTGGTCCATTTAAATCCGCTGAAATAACATCTCGGTTTTTTAAAGTTGAAATTGTGTCACATTACAGTAGATAGTAACAATCATAGTGTAGACTGTATCCAAGTTTAATGTTCTAGATGCAAGAAGGGAATTTACACAAGGTATGTTTCTGGTAAGTGTGTGTGTGTGTGTGTGTGTGTGTGTGTGTGTTCCAAAGTTATATATAGTATTTGATAAAAATTTTGTGCAGACAGTTGTTGATTTCACCAAGTTCGCTCACCACCCAGCTTTAATTGTATATTGTATCCATATACAGTATATATATATATATCAGTACAGGTTGTTACTGTTACTTATGAGTATAAGACATTCACAGTTTAAGATGTTAAATTTGTGATTATTTGATGCTCAACTTTTCCGTTTCATACATTTCATACTGGTAGATAGGAAGTTGACACATCCCCTGTTGCAATATTATCATCATTAACAAGCTTTAAGAAGCTGAGTGGTTTCTAGATGTGATGATCAGATTAAAGATCTTGAAACAAGATAAGTTTACAAACACTCTTTGTGCTAAAAGTACCGGTACTACTTTATTAATAGAAAAGGTTCATTTTTGCCTGCCATGACAATATACCCCCACCCACTCCTCAAGGACTCCTACTTTCTTGTCTTTTTAATTTGTGGGCTTTGGAGTTACTGATTTCTTTCTACAATAAATGACAACATGGAAAGTGCCAAATTTATTTCTTTGCAAACAAAAGATTACATTTATGGTTCAGATACCAACAGAAAAACTGAACACCCTAGTCGTTCATTTCATGTATACATATATGGATATAATTTGATTATGAGGGACATTGAGCTCATTGAAACATTTTCATGCCTAGATTAAATTCGAACATAAAAATTCTCTTTACATCTTCAATAAATGTCTTCACTCTAGAGAGTTGTTTGCAAGCAATCAACTGGAATTTATTATCAAACATTAACTGTTATATTTCTTGCAAAATTTGTAAAAAAAAACCCTCTATATTCTAACTATATATAAATAGTTCTATATGAACTATTATGCTATGTAAAGCACACAAATGGATACCACTTTGTCATTATTCTCACAGTGACTTTCAATTTTTATAACCAGTGTCTATTTATCCTGTTTTGTTTCTTGTGTCATGTCCTTCATTGCTATTGCCTTTTTTTAATTGTATAAACACTAAACACATGCATAGTACAATTTCATATTTATCTTCCATTGTTACTTTGCTGCCTACATTAGTGTACTGGCAAACACTATAATGCCAAATTTTTTAATGGTGGTAGTAAATACTGAAACAGTAGAATAAAGTAAATTAAAAGTTATTAAAGGTGTTTTACAACCCCAGTCATAAGACTTTCATTTATGTCATAGTGGTCAGGTATGAGATGGTGTAGGAAACTGGAGTGCCAAGAGAAAACCTTCAGCAAGGAAACTAACCAACTTTCTCATTAGGATTTGTGCAAATGAATTCAAAAGTAGGGGTTCACAGGGGGCTGTGATTTGCAAGTGGACACAATAGATCATTCGACTATTGATGCCCCAATTACAGCTGAATCTTCATTTGTACATATACATATATAAGACCTGGTACAGTAAAGACGTCACTTCAGCATACATCGACTGGCATCTCTATCAGTTTATCAGAGATCTTATTTTCACCTGATGTACATTGAGAATTCAAGTATGCATCAGTAATGACCTTTCCTCATACATGTTTTATGAAGATGGAAATTTTTATGAAGTGATTTAATGGTCCACTTTATGCATGTTTTAGTAGCAGGCCATATTTCATGTGTTATTAGGGGGCCTAACTATTTGATATGTTATAAGTGGTCCTAACTAACTGACCAGCCTCTCCATTATGACCCATCATTAAGACAAGCTTTGATGTCGAGGT
The DNA here is from genome assembly GCA_029721355.1 of Tegillarca granosa. NCBI lineage: Eukaryota > Metazoa > Mollusca > Bivalvia > Arcoida > Arcidae > Tegillarca > Tegillarca granosa. The sequence goes on along the minus strand of CM056599.1, from coordinate 42,933,014 downwards.
GTCTGGTACTCCCTCTCATTACTAGTTTATTATGTGAGATGAAACATTAAACACATCTGTTTCTTTATCACAACACAATGTGCTCAAGTAGTTTGATTATTAGCTTCATTATAACATAAAACTCCATTGTCCTCGGGCATTCAGAGTTTTAATTGTTTCTCCTCCCTTTTGTATAATTTTTTTTATTCATCAAACTTGTGAACATATTATTAGCTCATGGAATTTTAACACTTAAAAGTTGTCATACATGTGTGTATAGTCCATACAGTAGCCTCTCAACTTGGTCCTCCCTAAATACAAAAATATAAAGACATTAAATTTAGGATTTAGTGATTTTCTATATGGAGATATGGCTACAGCAATATAGTTAAAGTTTTCAAGAATTTAAAAGTTTTCCAGGCTTTTAATTGCAAATATAGTAATTGTTTCTTCTTGCAGTTGCACTTAAGACATATTGAGATAATGTTTGAGATAATTACAAAAAGAAAATTTAATTTTCTTTTATTTGTTGACACCAAATCCAAGCTAGAAGTCTGCTTCATTCAAGAATGGGTATTTTATTCATCAAGCTACCAGTTATTTGCCTGATAGTAATTTAGGAAGAGTATTTTCTTTTAGGGGATTTCTTACACATGTATTATAACTAAAATTGATGCCATAACTCTGTGGCTTTATTGTTCTTATTTTGATATTATCTCATATTCATTTTTGTTACAAAATGCAAATAATGCAATTAAATATGATACATGACAATTATAGGCCTACCCAAGGGGTCTATAAAAAATCAGAGTGTATGCTGTAGCTTTGTGTGTTATTTATGTAACAGATGTAGGATATAGCACATGTATTTTGCTTTGTGACATAGCTTCTAGGGACTCCATTATCATTAATCAATCGATAGGCCCCAGTTGATATAATATGAATATCATATACCCAGGCCCTTGAAAATTTTGAAAAATGATATTGGTATCAAATAAACTCAGTTTGAATATGGTAAAATTGAAAATTATGTATAGGAAATAAAATTTGAAATTATAGATGGCATGATGTTAAATTAAAATATGAGGACAGCTGTTGCTTATTTTTGTCTTGTTCAGTCAGGCAAGACGATATATATCAAGTCATTATTTAGAAATTTCCTTTCTTTTTGGTGTTACATCAATATAAAATACAGCCACTGACTGTAGAGGGGGGTTAGTTAGTTGGTTTCAATTGGATATTTTAGTTTGGAATTTATCTCATTTTATCTGCAGCATTAGTTCACCATTGGATCAAAATATAAGTGTTTGGAATATGTTTAAATATTGTAAAAAAGAATTATTTTACTGAACTTGGAGAATAGATGTTCATCACTGAGATTTTGGATTGTTTACATAATTGATACAAAAGAATTAGGTATGTAGTTAATAGGATTTTGGCTCTTGTCAGAAATTCAGTGTCCAGTCCAGTAAAATTAAAACTGTGTGGCAGTTTTGTCCTCAGCTTTAAAATTAAAGTTAATTTTAAATTTGGACATTTTATTTAGATATAAGGTAATTAATTTCATAAATTATCTTGAAAAAAAAAAAAAAAAAAAAAAAAAAAAAAAAAAAAACTCACTGTTGAAAATTTCATGTAACTACTTGTTTAAAAAAAAACTTCCTGCAAACTTGGACATCAATCAGTCAGATATATTAATTTATGGCTCAGGCTGACAGCTATTACTTGTTCATTGATTAACATCAATTTCAAAGGGAAATACAGAAAAAAAAATCTATAAAGCAGATAAATGTGGTATTGTCCAATAACGTTTTATAATGCATAAACATGTCGTTTTTGTAAAACAATTCCGTGTTTGATAGTGGTATCATTAATCATTTATTATAAAACAGTTTTATATTTTGTTTACCATTCTATAAATAAAATTGATTTTTCTGCCTAATTACCAATTTTTGTCAGTAGAAATTATTTATGAAACAGGAAATATCAAAATGGTTTAAATTTTGGATTATCATTGTGTAAATATACCAGTAGTTAACAACTTTCAGAATGATTCACTATAGCCATGTCCAGAAGCGTTGGGGATATCCCAGAATCCATTATTTATTGTATCTGATGTATAAATAGCCTTGTTCAGAAGATTTTGCATTCAGTATGAGAAAAAAAATCAATTTATGAAATTAATACAAATGTTTTTTTTAGATTATTGACAAAATGCAAACTATTCAGTGTTTGTTGCAACCAATACCATATTTATGTGTGTTCAGAAAACATTGTAATGGCTTTTGTTTGAATTTTATACGAATATTGATTTCCTTGTAGCAATAGGATTATAAGAAAAGATTTTATGATCATTAAAAGTCCAGATGTGGGCTTGTTACGATATTGATCTATTTTTATTGAAAATTCTATCAATCAATTTCACACCTGTATTAATTAAAATATCATTTATCTGTAAATTAA